>CAODLS012423089.1:0-10394 GCA_948243855.1 Flueggea neowawraea | reverse complement strand
TCATTTGGCATCAGATGGCTTTTTTCAAGGAGTGGACATTCACCTGTTCCATTGAAAGGCAATGCATACAATTTTGTGGAAGCACCAAGAATTATCTTAAGTTTAATTTTGACAATTGTTTGATCAGCTTGTAATTCCAGTAACAATTGTCATTCACAATTCATCTATCTGTTTATCTCTTTTTGTGTGTAAATTTGTTGTTTACCATGTAGCATCAATGTTTAGGTATGCAAATACTTCCTGGAAGCAGTGGAGAAGAAACAGTATGGGTGGTTTTGGGATTGCCCTAATGGTGGCAAAGATTGTCACTACAGACACGCCCTTCCTCCAGGATATGTTCTAAAATCTCAAATGAAGGCACTTCTGGAGGAAGAGGCCGAGAAAATATCGATAGAAGAAGAAATTGAAAATCAGGTTAGAGCACATTGATTTTTGTTAATTGTTCAGTCCAATGTTTTCCATCCCACAGTACTATTTACTTTTTCTTTGTGCATTCTTTTTAATTCTGTGTTTTAGTCTTCCTGGCTGAAATTCAGTATTGTTCACTTGTTATTTGCATCAGCGTGCCAAAGTGACTACCACAACGCCAATGACTCCTGGGCTGTTTATGCAATGGAAGAAGAAAAAGGTTGAAGAGAGGGAGGCTGGATTGGCTGCACAAAGAGCTGATAGAGTGAAGAATGATCGAATGAGGTATTATCCTCCACTTTTATTATAACAGACATTGTCAGATGCCACACAAGGAAGTGGTATACATCAGCCATCTAGCTGTCCACTGACTGATCCAATCTTTCATTACAGTGGTCGGGAACTGTTCCTTTCGGACGCAAGCTTATTCGTTGACGATGCTGAGGCATATGAAGAATACCAGAGGGAAGAAGAACCCGCTGCTTCTGAAAAGAAGGTACTAATTCCAATTCTATGTTTTAGGTGGTTATAACTTTTATTACATGTCCATGGTCAATGAGAATTAAAATGTTTTAGGCACGTTAATCTACCGGTGTCTTGCTCATTCAAACACGATCTTAGCCGAGAAGGTTAATTACATTTTCCATTTTGCCTACATAATTTACTTGCTTTATTTTAAAACAAGATCGAGTCTGCCAATTCAGCTGTGGCAGGACCAAGCACTTCAAGAACTGCTGATGGCAATGCAGAAGATATCCCTGATGATGACGACGATGATGAGCTGGACATTGATGAGCTAAATGAGCTTGAAGCAAGCTTATCAAAAACATCAATTCAAATAAATGAGCAAGCAATCGAGGCTTCATCCTGAGGACAATAAGTACAAGAAAGTCGTCGCAGGTGAAATGTTTAGACCGACAGACTTCTTAGCTGGCTACCGAATCACCAATTCGCAGGGGAATATTTATTTGCATGTCTTTTGGGATATGGTAATTTTTTGTAGTCATCAAGGTTTTTGATTCAGTGAGTTTTTCGTTTGCAACATTTCAAAGATATTATCAAATGATTGAACTGCATTCAGGCGGAGTTCTATGCTGCAGCTTCAACATGAAAAAGAATTTATATATGCCGATGCTTCAACTTCGGTTTTGTTTTCTCATGGAGGAACTCTTATGCTATAAAACTCATTTAACTGACTTGTTTCATGTCAAGACACTTTGGCTTTTTTTCTCTTTTTTTTTTTCTAAATGTTCTTGGAGAGTGTTTTCTGTTTATACTTGAAATATATTTCAGTCATAACTTGAATATTCTTATTAGGGTAATTATAAGAAATGCCACCTAAATAAGTCAATTGGGTAGCCAATAATGGATTTTTTGCTTTCATCTTTTTTCCTTTTTTTTTTTGAATCAAGAGGATTATTTGCTTTTCTAGCTTGTGTGATGGCATGGAATGAAGTATGGAATCTGACATCCGTTAACATCAACTCAATCAAACACTACATAAATTTCAAAACAAGACGTCATGTATCAGACATTGCAATCTTTTCCCTTTTGAGGGTTTGGAGTCGTGCTTGGACCATATTTTTTGGCCCTTCTGTTCCAGCTCATAAAATAAATCGAGATACTAATAGGCTCGTGTTTCAGTAGAGTCGACTTTAACATTAAAAGATGATAGACTTAATTTTTGGTTAGCATAATTAAAATGACCTAAAAAATTTGAGATAATTGATACTTTTATATTCAGTATTCGCTATGCATTTACAAATTGCAGCTAGGCAAAGAAATAGCAGTCAAAGAAACATGATCAGGTGACACACGACCTGAATATCTGCTTCATTGGTTCAACATGGCAATCCATTCCATGGTGGTTTGGATAGAAAACCTTTAACATTCGAAGAAAATGGTCAGTCACATAAGCAGGTTGGGGTGGGGCTAAATTTTTATGACTTTTTTTGACATGTTTCTTCAATTTGTTGATTTTTTTTTATTCCAAGTCAATTTGTTGAATTTGATTCTTCACAAAGAAGGCAAAGCCCAGCTTCTTTCCTCCTCCTTTTTCCTTTCAATATGGCAAAGCCGACCTTCGATATGGCATTCACATTTATCATATTTCTGTTCCCAAACTAGGCCTCGCTGTTCATGTTTGTTTTAGATAAATCTATTGACATATATGTGTTTTCTTCTGGTTTAATAATAATTTTTGGCATGAATTTTTCTCATTTTGTGCACATGTGGCTTGACATTTCAAAATAATAGAAAAAGACACTAATTTTGTGATTTTTTTTGCAATTATCGCATATGTTATGGTTTTAATTCGAAAATAGCATCAAATGATGATTTAATACAAAAGATACGATGTTTGCCACACTTTTCGTGTTTAAAAACTGGTATAATTTGCTCGACTATTTCATTAAACTCTACAAATAAAACTATAAGACATTAGTTCCAAAGTCAATATCTAATGAATATATAACAGTTTGAGCATAGTTGTTAATACCACACCATCATTTGACAATATTTTTAGACATAAATTGCAAGTGCAATAAATCGCAAAAGTGGTGTTATTTCCTCTTATTTTTCAAAAGGTTGAGTTAGTACAAAAAAGTATTAAAATTTTTGCCAAAAATTATTATTAAGTCTTTCCTTCATCACCAAACTGGAAACAAGAGTTGGTCTCCAAGTTAAATTATGTGGCATAAGTTTCAACCGTATCATATAATTTTATTTAATACATCAATCTACAATTTCTTAGTACTATCTTTTTTAAGAATAAAAGTATGTATTGAAAATTCAATGCATATGTATTTATTAGGTCATCCTTGTGGTAAAACAAACATAAAATTAACAAAAGAATTTCAGATAATGATAGATTCAGGTTTGTCCTCCATATTGGTATAGAGAGAGACTTGGAATCCATTGATGTCCACATCAGTTACAATTACTTGCAAAGTTATTCAATTCACGTTAATCCGAAGAAGAAGAAGAAGAAGAAGAAGAAGAAGAAGAAGAAGAAGAAGAAGAAGAAGAAGAAGAAGAAGAAGACCCTCCCAATAAACAAGTGGACGTAAATTCATTTGCATCAAAATGGTTGAATAAATTGGTTAGAACAATGCGATTTACGAGTTTGTAACTCCACTTTTGTAACTTGAAAATTGAAGGGAAATTAGATTTGCTTTGTATACTTTATTTTTTTAATTTTTCATGAAATTAATTACTCAAGTGAAAATAATTTAAACTTCTGAATAGTTAGACTTTTATAAGATTAAAATATCCCCTAATAAAAATGAAGTAAAAACTTCATTCATTTATATTACTCGTTCTAATTAGTAACTGTACTGGATATTATTCGGTTGAAATAATTCATCAAAATTTACAAGTAAAAAATATACGTTTTTCACGATAAAAAAAACTTTCATATTAGTATAAGCTCCGTAGAATTAATTTCTCTATAATTATTTGAACTACCATCTAAGCATACAGCTGAAAGTACCAGGTCAAACTATCTGTTGTATAACAGTTGTGTAGTCTTACATTGTATAAGTGTATATGTATGAAAAAATTTATAAGTATAAATACCTGACTACTTAAGTAACTTAAATTTGAATTTTTGGGTTTTGTGCTTTGAAACCCATCGATTGTGAAGTATTGTTTAATCTGGAATACTAGCTAAATAGACAGTTGAAACTAACAGATCAAATTATTTGTTGTGCAGTAGTCATTTATTCCCACATCAAACTTGAATTTTTGGAATTTGTGATTTGAACCCTATTGATTGTGATATGTTGTTTAAACATACTTATGTCGGGTCGTGACATAACATCTAATCGAATGCTTAATCTTTTTAATCAAAATTTAACTTTTTTGTTTTATTTCAAATCATCCAATAAAGCTGGTATAGCAAAGTAGCAAACATAAGAGGAGACTATTCTTACACAAATTAATTGGACATTAATATCTACAACGCTAACCACCAATGAGCTATGCATTGGAAAACTGCTAACAAATAGGACTCTAACATCTGTAAGACTGTTTAAAATCATAATCCCAAGATTATTGTTTGAATGTTAATAAGGTAAAAAAATATTACCAACAAAAAAGGAATAAAAAAAGAGACCAAATCGGATTGGACAATAATATAACGACATCATTTGATGTATATGTGAACGACATTAATTGATCAATTCAACAAGTTGCATGTTTGTCATTTCCATTTCAATATATGCCAAGGTGAACTTCTTTGTGATCATTCAAATCATAAAAAAAGCAGATATATGCATTTGTCTTTTATTTCAAAGTTCGAAATTTTTTCAAAGTTCGAAATTTGAATAGTTTATTCTCTGATTGAACCGCTTATCCGTCTTTTGCACGTTTAATAATAACACAAAAAAAAGGATAAAAAATGACGTGCTTTGGGCTTTAATAATTGGTTTAGAAGAAACAATAGCACCTTATCTTCTTCACGTGTAAATTAACTTCAAATTAATGATTATGTCAAGTGGTACTAGAATCGTATTTTTAGTGTTAAAAATCATGAGAGCCAATATGATGACTACTGATTGAATAATAAAAAGGCAGAAAAAAAAAGCAAAATTCATGGTAGTTTCTGAGGTTTAGTGTATTTTGTATTCCGGTTCATAAGTTTACAAACGTTTTTTAAACATTTCTTTGAAATCTTACTACGTATGTAGTGAGGATATGTACGTATACCTATTTATACTTGTATACCTGTGTGTGATATTTTTTAACTGTTTTCAAAACAGTCTTTGTGAGTCACGTTAAGGCATTCTAGAGTATTGTTCTTCACTAGGTTCTAACCCCTTTTATTTTCTGTGGTTATCCTATTTCTATCTTATAAGTTGACATTTTGGCTCAGCAACCATTGGACATCTCCGCTCAGTAGGCGTACATTTATTTGGTTAGTAACGCCCTCTTGGCCAGTCTTCTTCTTTTGTTTTAGAATTCCGCACCGAAATGTTGTTGAGTTACTGAGGTTATGTTTGTCTTTTGGATTTTCCCCGAAACTCAATATATATATATATTGTATTTGATTTCTTATATGTTATTTTTGTTACACTGATATATTATTTCTATATATTTATATGGTTTCTTATAAAAGGCTTTTATTAAAAATGTTTGATAAATGAATGACTGGTAGAGTTTATGATTCTTTAAGGCTTGTGCAAGATAGGCTAAATTCCCATAGACGGTCCGCCTCGTACGCCGATCATGATCCGGAAACGGGTCGTGACAGTTTTGGTTATTTTGATTTGGTTATGGATTGATTTTAATTGGGCCAATAAATCCATATGTGAATTTTGTTTATTTGTATATTTATTTTGAGATTTAACAATTGTGAGTAAAATGTCCATTAATTTATTTAGAATTTGGTTTGTATTATTACGTGTAACCAACTGAGATTTTACTAGTTAAATGGGAAATTTTCAATAAAAATATATAACAACGACAACGATAATAATATTGATAAATGAAAATTTTTATCAAAAGCCTTACCAGTCTATTGGAAGACTAGTTTTGATAATTATAGATTTTCTCCAGCCGATTGAAAAAATCTATAATAATAATTAAAAAATTAATGATAATATATTAAACCTTACTAGTTAGTTGGAATGTTTGTTTAAATAATTATGGAGTTTTACCAGTTGATTGAAAATTCCGTAAATATGAAATAATTACTCTAATCCTTCCAGTTGATTGGTTAGATTAAAATAACAATAAATTCGACTTCTCCAGTTGGTTGATCAAATTAAATATAATAAAAATCCAATAATTAACAGACATTCCCATTTTTGCCCCTCTCTTTGAACTAAATATTTTACAAAGAAAATTTAAAATCATGATAAGTGAAATTGTACAAATTTTAAAAAAATGTTTTTCACAAATTGCAAATGATCTCAACATTATCTAAACTCCTCCAAGTAATTTATTTGGTTATTCTACCTACCATTGAGTCGAATTACGTGAATTTTGATCCCGTATAAAAACGTAGGTACATAGGCGCTTGGGATATCACCATGAATTCAAGTCCATTTTCCAAAAAACCCCAGTGCCCAATAATATATAATCAATTTTAATAAAAAAATCAATCAATAATAACAAATAATTAGAGGTATTGTTCTTTGAACGAGCGTCGAAGAGGTGAAATTAGTTTCTTATCTACGTGTAACCGCACTTTCAAACCCTCTTTGAATGAAGACCATAATTTTATAAGGTGACCAATCGCACCTTAAAAAAAGATTGGTGGCAACTCCTGTTTACAAAACCTATTTTTATTCAATCGTCGATCGTCGCGCTGGGATCTTGTGTCAATATACACCAAATCTCAGAGACCGCCATGGATTTTGTCAAAAAAACAAAGAGAGGGATAACCAATTATTTCAACTTTTTTTTTGACTAAGTTAATTTTTTTTGTTCGATCTCAACCCAATACGAAAAAACATTAAAACACACACATACATGTTGCTTGGTTTGAACCCTGGTGTGACTAATATAGATATAGTTGACTGAATTTTACTTATTCTAGATTAATGCTGTTTTTTCAACCTTTTAATCATGGCCCTATCGATTACATATGGCCTGTATAAATTGCATGGCTAAAAAGCTATAATCTGTAAGTGAAGTTTTACAATTTGACGTTCTGAATTATGATTTCGTTTTAATTAAGTTAATTGGTTTACACAATAAATTTAATTTCTAAATTCTATTCATACAAACAATAGTTCATAAACTTAACAATAAATTTAAATAATTAATATGTTGTAATAAAAACTTATATTTTACATGTTAACTTTTTCATATTAATTATCTTAACAATTAATTTCATGTGTTGAAATATATTACATTATTACTATATCTTAATATTCAAATTTATTATCGAGCTTGTTTATAAACTGAAGAAATTTGTCCAAATCTAACTCTCCTATGAGTGAAGTTTTGAAATTAAATTTTTAATCAATATATTCGTCAATGTAGCTAAAAGAAAATGAGTACAGACCAACTAGACACTAAACCGGTGGTACATTTAGGCTTAATATTTTTTTTTTCAGTACAAAGTCTACTTTAATTGATTTTAAATATTTCTATATTAAAAAATATGATTTAGTCTACCACTTATGCCCCTTGCTTTATGAGGTTGGCTTGCATACTTAACTCTGCTTAACATTTGAAATTGTGACATACAATATTCCTCGCATATTATTTGTTAATGAAACTTATTAAATTCCTAAATTATTAAATTGCCCATTTTTCACTAAAAAATTGTACAATTATTAAATTGGAAATTCTTTCCATGAATTTAACTGAAATGACGTTAGTTAGATATAAGCTTTTGGTTACTCAAAAATTATTCAACAAATAATCATTAATTCTCATTTCAAAACAACTTTATAAAATATAAATCTCAGTTGGGCTAAGTTTTGAATAATCTTTTCCATAGATGAAGTAATCTGCAAATCATGGACCCCTTTTTAAGATCGTACAGATTTTGCTATGTTGTTTCAGATAACTTCAAGTTAATAGCCACAAATGATCAATAATGAAAGGTTGGTCAAGCTTAAACAAAATTCCATGTTTGACCGTTGATTTTTTTTAGATGCTCTAAAATCTCATCACTCTTTTTTTTTATATATAAGAAAATATTAGTTAACCAATTAGAATTACAAGGGTATTGTTCCACATTTGTATCTAAATACATGGCGTTTATTTATTGAGATATTGTAATAGCATATTACGTAGCGAAAGAGAAGAGAGATTAACGCATTTACTAAGAAGCTGAATACATGAATAATGAATACGTTGAAATGAATACAAATACCACTGTAAATTGTTATGAGATTTAAAGCTCCTGTTTTTCTAAATTGTTAAAATCCGGTTTTGCCATTAGATCACTAAAATGTTACTCTCTCTTTTGCAATGTATTTGAGAGCTAATTTGAAGCGAATTCTTGTCCTACTGCACACATTTGGACGTTGTATCTTTACCATAACTCGTCAACAACAAAATCTGATACAATCCGTAATTTTTTGGTTCCTTATATCTAACTTTTAAACTTATATCCTATTATTAATATTGGAACTTCTATGGTTAATAAGGATGTGGTCCTTTGGAGTTTAATTATTGAATTTTGAAGATGGTAACTAAGATCGTTCAAATTCGTTGCACCTTAGCTTTGCCATTTTTCAGCAACGCACTAAGTAAAGTCAGCCGAATAATTTTGCACAAACAAAACGTGAGTTATATAGTGAAAACAACTATACCAATTTGCTTGCGAATTAGGCCCAAATCTTCCTGTTTTAATTGTAGAGTAATATGTTAATAGCGAAAATAGGATAACTACGCAAAAATTGAGCGGGACAACAACGTTGTATAGTGATGTCTTCTTATAAGCTTCAACTTTTTTTTACATTAGTAGAATTGAAGCAATGTAATGGATAAGGTGGAGATTTTAAGTTGTTAATTCTAAAAAAATGTGTGCCTTTTTCTTTGTCTCAACTTAAACTAGATGGTAAATGTTTTTTTTGTTTGCTAATTTGTAAAAATATCTGGAAAAAATTCTGAAAGTGTATTAAAGTAAAAATAAACAATAAAAAAAAGATTGTCTAAACTAAAGCCAAATCCGATTAATAGACTTAAAACTCATTAGTACTAAAAGTCGTCTCCAATGCTGAAGAATTGCGAGTTTGATTCCTGATGAGAACAAACAATATGACTTATGGAAAAACTAAAGCCTAATCCTGAAACAAAACTTGCAAGTTTAAAGAAGAAAAGAGAAGCCAACACAAGAGCAATTAATTAATGGAATCCACATTCATACTTGAGACCTTGATATCAATGATTGGAGCCAGCTAGGGGAGTCTACATTACAAGAGCAAGAAACCATTAACATTGTTATGCTTATGCAGCATCAAACAAGAACATGATGACAGAGAAATAATAGCAGCAAGTAACTAAGACCTAATTGACACCCCAAAAAACCTTATTGATCAGGTTTAATTCTCTACTTAGATGAGGTCTGGTCAGAAGTGTATGCTGGGTTTTCGCCCCCATTGCCTGCAACTTCTTGATCAGGCTTCCTTCCTCCCCACCCCAATGTTGCCTTGATGTCTTCATATATTTTCTTCTTTATTTTGTTGCTCCTTTTTGGTGGAAAGTTATAATTAGTATTCACTTTCTTCTCTGACTCATCACTGCTCTTCTTGCTTTCCATGTTCCTTTTGGTTTCGGAGATAATACGGTACTCAGAACTAGTAGTTTTTCAAGGTAGAAGGATGACAAAGAATGGTACACAGCACTAGTAGTTTTTCAAGGTAGGAGGACGATAAAGAAGCTTCAAAATGTCAATAAACAAAGTGAGGGCTGAGACTTGCAGGTTAATTATCTCATGGCAAGCTCTTGTGGGATCTATTTATCTTGAAAAATTCACCATCACGAAAATTTAATTTTTAAAATTTATTGTGGAGTGGTATGCGAGTCGCTTTCAATGTTAAAACATTATGTATATAACATTATATATATATATATATTATATATACATTATATAATATATAATTATTCATCTATAAATTTAGCTATAAATTTAGAATAATTGCAATTTCATTTTTTATCACATTTTTCACATTCCACTTAATTTTGAATTTAATTACATAATTACACTTACAAATTATAAGAAAGTTTTACCCCCTTTTTCGGGTTGCGAGACGTATTAAAGTTGAGTATAAGTTCCAAAATACAAATAAAGAAAACAAAAAATTAGAGGGGGTCAAACTTTCTTGTATTTGGACCGAATAGGTTCAAGAGATGAGAGAATTAAGGATATCTACCAAAAAAACTAATCCAATCCAATCCAATCCAATCCAATCCATAATGATGTAGAAGCATATAGCATGTTTAGTATTTAGTTTATATTTTTTTATTTTTGTACTATACCTGTTATATGTTACACGTTATTTGCTAAATCGTGTATTTTCCAA
>CAODLS012422972.1:0-12288 GCA_948243855.1 Flueggea neowawraea | reverse complement strand
GTCTTCGAGAGACGCCTTTTAGCAGGATTGAGATATGAGCTGTTATATAACCCTAATAGGTGTATAACAATTACGCTTTCATTGTATGCTGGTCGTACGGTCTATTTGCCTGTATGACACAAGATCTTCATCATGATTGATCTTAGTTCTATCATGATACATGATGAGTTAAGGTAGCGTCATGTGCGAGTGAGAGATGTTGGAAAATACGGTCCTCCCATGACGGGTGAACCAAACTCGGTTAGTTAAGGTGTGAACCAGAACGTAAACCGAGACTAATTGACAAGCTCAATTGAGTTAGGGATGAAATAGACCAGTTGGACCCATTAGGCCCGTTAGCCCGTTACAGGCTTATGTAAGGAGCTTTGCTCCTCTCTCATTCAACACCAACACAGAGAGAGAGAGAGAGAGAGAGACAGCTCTCAACCGGGAGAGAGAGAGGTTCGACCTCCTGTCCTGCACAAATCACGTGACATTTAGACTGCAAAATAGCCGAGCACTCCCATTGACATTTCAACCGTGGTTTACTCGCAATATCAACATAGAACTGGTCCTGCTCCGCTGCAAAATTCCGCTGAAATCGAGATTAATAAGTCGAACCTATTTATTATATTGTTTATTAGTTAAACCGGTATAAGATTCCTTCACACACACACATATATATATATATATATATATATATATATAACGGCAGAGGACATCTGTCTGATTTTAAATTAGCTACCTACAAGGAAAATTACTGAAACTTGACAAAAAAAGGAAAGAAAGAAAGAAATCATTGCATGATTACAAAATAGCTACTGCTCTTCCGCGTAGGACACGGCTAAAATTAAAGAAAAAGAATCGGGGGATGCTCCAACAGCAACACGACAAGTAAATTCTTTTTTCTTGGAAATTTAACATCAGCAACCACTTAAATTAAATTAAATTAAATTAAATTATTATTTTGCTTCAAAATTCCATTTACATTGAAGCAAAAATGGATAGAAATTGCACCTTCATTCAGATAAGCTAACGGTTTGTACGAATATAACAGTGAAATGTTCTTAGAAACTGTAAAGGAAGACTCCAACAATTTCGTAGTAGCTACCTACCAAACTACTTTATTTTAACTTCTAAGTCGGTTTCCCAACTCTATAAACCAGTCAAGTCATGTGTTTCATTTCAACAAAACAACATCTCCATACCAAAAAAGGAAAAAAAATACCTTAAGTTCAACCCAACAAAGACAAAAGCAAAGTCGTTTTGATTGTTCTTTACTTTTTTTCCATTTCTATTGTGAATATATCTTCTGGTTTTCACTATCAACAACATGAGAATCACCGAGATAGACCACCCCAGTCACGACCACCTCCTCAGCCTCGAGCGTCCTCAAATTCCATTCATATGTGACGGATGTCGAGAGCTAGGGTTCGGAACTTGCTACTCATGTGAGAAGTGCAACTTCTACATTCACAAGGAATGTGCACTTCCTACCAATCCTTTCTACCACCCTTTTATTAAAACTTGCAACTTCGAGTTCCACGACGAACCTCCCTGTAGAAGAATTTGTGACGTCTGCCTAAAAGACGTCAAGGGGTGCGCTTATCAGTGCACTTGTGGAGACAACAATCCCTACGACTTGCACCCATGTTGCGCAAAACTTCCCAACACCTTGGTCGGAGAAAATGTCCTCCTTAATCTCACTAACAAAATTCCGTCCAAGTGTTTGAAATGTCATAGTAGGAAGAATTCGCGTAATGGAGCAAAGGGTTGGTCTTATGTTTCGAGTTGTGGCAATTACTGTTTTCACGTGGCGTGTGTTAAGGACTTGATTTATGATGCATGGGAGAGGGGTTATTTCGGCGATTCTAATAAAGACCATGATGGAAATTGCGGCGATATCGGTTCGTCGTCGCTGCAAATTGCTCTTCCGAGTAGCACTGGTAACGAGTTGGTGAGTTCAAGAAACATAGCTGAGAAGGCCACTGGCAAGTTTAGGACGGTGATATCGGTTTTAACGGTAATTGTCTCGGCAATATTTGGAGATCCGATCACTATTTTTACGGCTGTGATTATTGCTCTTGCTCGATCTATGTCTTGATCCAGCTAATTACTAAATTGTTCGCAAGTTTATGGGGGCTTGATTTGATTGTTGTACTCTTTTTTTCTTTTTCTTTTCCTTTTTTGTCTTTGAGTGCTGGCATGAGTTTTGAATTGGTTTGAAATGTCTCTTTCATAGATATTATTTTTGTCTTATTTTATGAAACTTAGGGAATATTTAAACTGTATGGATGAAGAAAAAACTGTATGGAGTGTCTTTTTTGTCTTCTTGTACATGCTTGTGAGGGTATGCTTATGAGTATTTTGCCATTATTATCAAAAAAAGTCTTTTGTCATTAACAATACTTATGGGTTATGTGAATTAATTGTAGAGTTCCGCAAGATCGCCTCGAAAAAAATCAACAAAATTTATTTAATTTCTTTTGAATAAAACCCAGCTAAGCATCGATTTTCATAAATCTTGTATTAATAATTTAACATTATCTAATTTATCTCTCTGTCTGTCATGAATTAATAAATACTTATTTCCCAAATGATCAGACCGAAATATACTATATTACTTACTTATTTGACACGTTTATTTATTAACAAATTAACTTTAATTTCAGAACAATTTTTTTAAAGTCAATGCCTTTGTTAATCTGTAATTAAAAAAAATGGAATAAGCCTAAAAATTTAAGTAGCAAGTGACAAAAAGCACTAAACAATTCAAAGGAGAGCTCATGGCAACAGTCCTAAAATTTGATGTTATAGAATGTTATTTTGTGTTGAACCGAACGGCTGGTCTAACTATTAGTGGGCACGGAAACCCATGTGATGTAACCCCTACAACTACCAGCACCAGCAAGCCAGCCAAGTTTTCACTTTTAGAATTGACTTCCAATTCACTTGGGAAAAATGACCAATTGTGATAGAGTTGTCAATTTCTAATATGATAGAACAATTTATAAGACGATACGATACAATTGACATAAATTTTTTTATTATAATTTTTATATCTTGTATGATGGTTTGTAATATATAAATAATATGATATGATTATGACACGATAACATGAATTGACACCCCTATTCATGAAGGTCGGTCGGTTCTAGCTTCTATTGAAGATTTTTGAAGTATTCTACCCTTCAATTTCCTTCTCATTTCTACATGAATTTCAAAGAAAAAATGATTGCTTTCTATTGACCTTAATTTGCACCTAATTGCAAAAATTTTAATTAACTTTGCAAAAATGAAGAGAAAAAAACTAACCTCAAACGAGTATACAACAAACTTTTGTATGATTTAAACTTTGATTAATTAGTTATTAAAACCAAAAAATCATTTCTATTAATAAAATGAACCCCATATTTCAAGGTTAAATACCACCGTTTAGCTGATTTTAAGTGGCCAAAAATTTGTCCTCTTCAATTATTTGAATTGTATTGATTAAAAAAGAATATTATTAGAAATAGTAAGCGTAGTCCTAGTGAAATCTGCATTTATTATGCAATTTCATAAGATGGAGTAGACTCAGGTGTGCAAGTTTAATTATATAATAAATATTAGACAATTATGTGCAACAAGTACTGCCATAGATTGTGTGACCTCCATACATAATTACATGGAGACGAAATTTCAACAAAAAATAGAAAAAAATAATTAAGCTAATTAATCAATAGAAAACAACTATAACATGGTCATGAAAAAGATTATACAAAGTGTTAAAACAAATCCATTTAAGATGCATCGACATTCGCAAATAGTTTTACTTAGGATTATTAATTAATTGGGTATAGAAAGATTTATACTTTCTTAGGGAGTGTATAAGATGAGAAGACCGATAATATTGCGGTGGTGACAAATGCCAGGAGCAGGAGGCTAGCGGAAACATAACCTTTGTTGAAGAACTTGTCAATATCAGAACTTGATCCTGCAAATGCTTGCTTCATGTCTTTGCTTGCTCCAAATGCCGCCGCAACTCCGGTTGCTAGCACATATGATATAACCTTCACCACCAATAAGTATATACAACTGTTAAAATATTTTCAAAAGATTATAGCTAGGTCTTGTTAATTTGTTGATTAATACCAATAAAATATAAACTTGTTCGAAGGTAATTAGCATTTACAGTCATCATTGTTTCAAATCAGAATAGTCGAAAATCATTAAAGATCATCGGAATTGCATTATTATCCTCGTTCACATTATCTCTCACTCGCTATATATATATATTTTTTTAAAAAAACATAAATTTAGTATTTTACTTAATGACATATGATACAAATTATGGATTAAATTAAAAAAATACAAAAGGACAAAAATTGAACAATTGAATAATATAGGGACTAAACTATAAAAAAGAGATAAAAGACGGATTTCATTCATAAAAACTAAATTGCCGTATAGTTTGTTAGATTTGGTAGTAATTTTTTTTTTAAAAAGAGCAAATGTCCGTTCTTTATAATAAAACTTTCCAAAGAGAGTGTTTTTGTAATTGGCCCTTATCTAAATTAACAAGGGGAAATTACACGGTCCATCCGTTTACCCATTTTTCTCTCCAATAGATAGGACTGGACACCGAATCGGGCTGGGCTGGAGGGTATTTTTCAATCCACTTGATTGGGCTAACATCCCAATCCAAGCCTACCCATTCAAAAAGGGCTGGTTAGGCCGCTCGCTGGCATATATATATATATATATAGAGAGGCTGAGCTGATTTTTGGAAAACCCAAGCCTGGCCTGAAATTTTTTTCGGGCCGATTTCCCTATCCCGCCCCTGCTAGCTGAAATATCAATCCCAGATCCTGATATTGGCCGAGCTAAAATGCCCAGCCCTACCAGCAAACGACACTTCATTTTCTGTTAAATTTAACACATCAATCTCTAACATTTCGTACGGAGATCGGTATTTACTCACGAGGCTTCGTATTTCTTATTATTTTTTTCTTTTAATTTCTATTATTTTTGTTTTTCTTAAACCTTTTAATTTATCTCGTCTCTCTCATTTTGTTTCCCCTTTTCTATCTCCCTCTCCCCCCTTTGTTGTTTCTGTCATTCTCTCTCTATTGTCTCTCTTCCCCTTTCTCTACTCTCATCTGACATCGGTCTATCTCCGCTGACCTCTTTCTTCTCGGCCTTGTCTCATCTTCCGCTGCCTTCAACCTTGACTCTCTCGTCCGTCATCGACTCATCTCTTTCGTTCTCCTCGGTATCTCATTCTACTCACTCTCTTCCTCAATTTCCTCTCCTCGGTCTCATCTGCTTGCTCCTCTCTTCGATCTCGTTCAGTTTGCTCTCCCTCGTCTCGTTCTAATGGCGTAGGAGATGGATGTGGCACCAGATTTGTTATTCGTGTGCAAATCTGGTTCGAATTGTTTATTTGTTTGCTAGGGTTTAGATTTATTTTTTTTGTGGTTGATGACGGTTTCAGTTTTGATTTTATTGTATTGTGGTTGCTAGGGTTTCAGATTTATTTTTGTGGTTGATTTGTTCTTTTAAAAAAAAAACTTTTTGATGTTCTTCTCTATTAGGGTTTTGCTTTTTAAAAAAATTATTAAACGTTTAGGTTTCAGTTCGACCTCTCCAAAAACCGTGAAACCAGCGGTTCAACTGCCGATTCAAACCGCAATTTCTTTTTTTTTTTTGTTTTTTTCAACTTTATAAATACCTTCATCCTACCAATTTTACACAATTCATTCTCTCTCAATCTCAATATCTTCTACATTCTCACTCTTTCAAAATTTATTTTTCTCTAAATTGTTTTTATTAATTATTTATATATTTTATTATTGCAATTACATTTTTTATATTTTTCTAAGTTATTTTTTGTAATTATATTTTTCAAATTTCTTCCAATTTTTTATTATAGTTTAATTTAGTTATTTTTTTTTCATTACATTTAATTAATATTGGCATCAATGGAAAATTTTAGTGAAAATAGAAATTTTGAAAGTTTTGAAATTGAAAATATTGGAACTCAAGAGAGTCAAAATCAACTAATTTCCACCCAAGGAGATGAGAGAGGAGCGAAAGGAAGATTTATAGTTCCGATATTTTTAAAACTCATTTTAAGAAAATTCCTAGTATTTTTTTTATTTTGTTTAAAATTATGTAATGAAATTACTAGTAGATTAGTTAATTTATTTGAAAATTATTAAAAAAATAGAATACAATGTATTATTAGTACTATAGTTAATTATTCAATATAATAAAATTTACAAACCGAAAAAATAATTAACGGGATAAAATAGAGGGTTAAAAAATTTCAAAAAAAAGAAGAAACCGAACTGAACCTGAACCGGAGATTAAACAGGTGGTTGAACCGGTCAATTTTTATCAAAACTGGTCAAAACTAAAATCGAAACCAGACCAGGACCAAACCATAGGAACCACGGTTCGATTCCGGTTCCGGTTCTTCCATTTCAGAAACTGGAACCGCCGGTTCCGGAACTGAAACTGCATGTTCTAAAACCGGCAACAAGTCTAGTCCCAAGCATGTACCTACCATCAATCCAACAGATGAAACAACATTAGCGCAGTGAAAACCATAAAAGTTGGTATTGGGCAAACAACGGAGATATTTAGTTTTGGTAAAATAAGTGATAGATGGTAGATGCAAATTAACAGATTGTATAATGAAAAAATAGAAAAATTGACACTTTTTTTAGAAAGACAATATGTTGAATATTAGTATGTAATATGTTATATCAATATGTTAGCAAACCAAACCTCAACATAATTTCATTATAATCATTACTGTCATGACTGATCAAGACACATACCTGTAGGTATAGACATCCTTAAAATGGATCTTAACAGAGTCATAAACATCAATTTCTAAGGTTGCAGTATTGGTGGTCAAGACGACAAGTGATATCAAGAGACAAGCAAATGTCAAGAGCCTAAGAAGGAGGCTGGCCATTCGAGACGACACGGACGGTGGTGTTGCTGCCATTTCTGCTCACTACTACTACACGCCTTCGTAGAGACTAGAGAGAGAAGAATTTGTACAATTTCGTTTTAAGGATAATCTTAGTACTTATAATCAACTTTGTTATAAGCTGTCATTCTCGATTAAATTAAACAAAGAATGCATCTCATAATTATATGACAACTGTGACATAGTTGACATTAATTGAGTCGTTCACTTCAAATTCAATCGTCTAATAAAAACTCCGACCAAAAGAAAATCGCCTAATAAGAAACATAATAGCTCACGAAAAATGGTGGTTTTTGTTTACTAAATATCTTATAAGTAGATATATTATTTATATTTAGTTCATAAAAAAGATGTATCAGTCTTTTTATTTTTTAATAATATAATATATTTCTGCAATTTATTTTTGTAATGTGTTAAAAAACAAACACAATCAATATAATTTACTTTCGAATTTAGGGCCTTGGAATGGGTTCGAAGCAACCCAACTAAAAACAAACTTGTAATCACTTTCACCTTTTCATTTTAGAACAAAAAACGATTATTGATTAAAGATTCAACAATACAATCCTAAAGGATGTCGGTTAAAAAAAAAACTAAAGGAAGAAATCCTAATATGACAACATGATATAGAATTTATAGTTCGAGCTAATTCAGGACGTGCTTAATTGATAGCTCGAGCCAACTCACGACGTGCTTAATTGATCTTTCTATTTTTTTCCCTTTGTATATTTAATATTAGAATCAAGTTTTGATTGGTAGATTTTTTTTTTACAGGCACAAAAATTTGAATAACTAATATTCAGATAATCTCCTGAACATCTCAATTATTCTGTCCACCAACCTCTTCTTTATTTTTTTATAGACTACATTTTTTTTCTTTTTCTTAAATAAGGTGGAGAAAATTTAAAGTCTAAAGTAATTATTTTACCTCTATTTTCACTAAAAATCGAACAAGAGCGTCCATCTGTAAATATTAGGTGATATAGATTACTTTCATATACAAAGTAATTGGATGTCTAATGGCCTACCCGACGATTCTAGGAGCCACTGCCTACCTCTTTTTGTTTTTTATTTGTTGTCTTATTCGCAGGTAATAAATCATTAATCAACTTTAACTAGTTTTTAACGTAGGGTGTTTTTATTTTAGGTAAACTAAGTTGGTAAATTACGTAAATAAATCACTAGATCTTGAGTTTCATACTGCACATTGTTTGTTAAATTTATTAATGAAACACTGACATATATAATACATTACTTTTTTTATAGTTATTATTTATCAGATTTGAACCATAAGTTGATATTTGAACCATACGTTAATACGTAAATTACGTCAATTTTTAATGATATCATCCTTATATTGGGTGAAACCGAACTTGAAAATTAGAGTTGTGATTATTTGGAGTGAATCGCATGAAGTGCATATGTAAATAAATAGTTATAAAAAGCACTAAATAAATGTTGTAATGAGTTGACATGTTACGTCAAAATTTATATAAATAGATTTTAATAAATATTAATATTAATGACCAATTGCTAAAAACATGTGGACTGGGCTTGATGAATTGGACAATTTCACGTGAAAATTACACTCTATCCAATCTTTTCAAAATACACTCCATGATAAGGTTATTATGCAGTTTATCAACAAAATTTTGTAATATTTATTTCATACGTACATTACTTTTTTGATTCACATACAAATATTTTTATTCTGTACAGATATACTATGTTGTTTATATATTATTTGTATATTATTTATATGCTATTTTTTATTTATATTTTGTTTGAATGTTGTTATATATTGTTGATATTTAGTTTATATGTATTTTATATGTTCAAAATATTAAATAAATAAATAAATCTGAATTTTTATATGTTGTTGATTATATGTTGTATATATGTTGTTTACATGTTGAGAATAATATATAAATAATATGTAATTTATGTGTTGTTAATTTGTATTTTATATATTATTTATATATTACTAATAACTTGTTTAGATGTAGTTTTCAATATATAAATAAGATATCAATAATATATAAATAATATTCAAGTTTTAAAATAAGAAACAACATACAAATAAATTTTAGACAAGTCTAAAAAATTGAACAGATTTTAAACAAGTTTGTATGTTGTTTAGAACATATAAACAACATAAAAATAAATTTTAAACAAGTTTTAAAACAAGAACAAGATACAAACAAGTTTTAAATAAGTCCCAAAAAATGAATAGATTTTAAACAAATTCTAACATATAAATAAGTTTTAAACAAGTTTTAGACAAGAAACAACATAAAGACAAGTTTTAAATAGGAAACAACATATAAAATCCATATAAATAAGAGGCAACATTTAAATAAGTTTTAGACAAGAAACAACATAAAGACAAGTTTTAAATAGGAAACAACATATAAAATCCATATAAACAAGAGGCAACATATAAACAAGTTTAAATGAGTCTGAAAAATGAACAGATTTTAAACAAATTTTAAAAAGTTTCAAACAAATTTTAAACAAGTTTTAAAGGATGATATAAAAATGTAATTTACTAAACTAAAAATGTAATTTATAAAATTTGGTACCTAACAGGCATAATTTCGAATTTTTTGCCAAAATATTGAAAATTGGGCTAGTGAATTCATAAAATATTAATATGGGTGTCGTAAATCTGAAAATGGCTCTTGCATTAATGCAAGAGTTTCCAAAGTTATTTCATATTAAGATAAACTATTTTTATTTAGAGGTAATTACCTTGTGAGTCCACTTTTATAATTATGTTTTCTTTACTGTCTTCTGGTGTATTAAAATTTCTGAAATGCTAAAACTAGAATTAAAATTTCTAAAATGCCTAAATCTATAAGTGGTTCTCAAGCAACTTGGAATGGATTCTCGCTCTCTCGTTTTCTCTCTCTGCACCCTCTCTATTCCAGATCTCACGTTCCTCTCTATGTTCTCTCTTGCCTCACTCCTCTCTCTCTCTTCTCTCTCTCATCCCGTTCATCTCTCGCCTCAATCCTCTCGTTATTCTTTCTCTCTTGTCCTCGTCACAAGCCGTCGCTACTGCCTCCTTGTCGTCATTGGTCTGTCGTCCTCCTTGTCGACACTGCGCATAGAGATGGGTATTGGACTGGTATTGTGCCGCTCCTAGTTCAACCGCCACCCTCTCCGTTGGCTGGTCCCCAGTGAAGCCGATAAGCTCCCCAAACTACAACAACATCTGATTACCAAGAAGAAGTCGGCTAAGAAGTAGGTTATGTTTCATTAGAGTAACAAATATCCTTGTTTTTTTATCTTGATTGAAAATTAGAGATTTGGATTGTTATATCGGATTTTTTGTTGAACTTCATTATTTATAATGAATTCTGGTTAACCAGTTCTGATATAAATGAATTTGTGTGTTTGAGATAACTCAATGTGATGAGTAGAAAATTCAAGAGAGGGGTGAATCTGGGATTTTTTTTAATTCAATTTGTGCATGATCATGCTGAGTAGATTGTGTAGGTACTAGGTAGGAGATAATTGAAATGAGATTGAGTATTTGTAAATTGTAATGATAAAAAAGACGTCTTCTTCTAAAATCAAAGTATGTTGGTTATGCTTAATAACGTGATTGTGATTATAGCCAAACAAGAGTGTCATTGAGTCAGATTTAAAGGTTGTGATTGATGAGCCACTTGGTAAGGCTAATGCTAACATCAGTGAGTTGGAAGGTATTAGATGTGATCATATTCTAAATCTGAGGCAACAAGTCCGATAATATATTTGCATATTATATTACTAAATGTTCTAGAATAGATTCATGGCCTTCGAATTGGGTTGTTAATATTTTTGAAGGTTTGGAAAGTGTGTTGTATATGGATATTACATAGTGATGAAATGATTTGGCCCTAGAAACGTTCCTGGTTGTTGGATTTGGACACCGATTTTTGTCATCTTTGTGCATCCATATGTAACCACAGAATCATAAATTGGCAAGGATAACATCAAACTAACCAAAAGTAGATAGAAACCACGCCTATGATAATATGTTTTAAGTAGAAATAGATGTCGAGGAAAAGGCAAAATAAATGTTGTTGGTTATTCTCATTGGGAAAATATTGTTTTTTAGTCATGCAAACAGTTATCGATAAATCAATTATATGAAAAGGATAACATCAAACTAACCAAAAGCAGGAAGAAATCACGCATATGTTCTCGTTTTGTATTCATTTATATTTGGTTTATTCTCGTTTTGACTTGTTTGTATTCAGTTGTTTTTGTTTTGTATTAATCTATACTCAGTTTGTTCTTATTTTGTTTTCGTTTGTATTTAATTTGTACTCATTTGCACTCGTTTATACTCGATTTGTTCTCGTTTTGTACTCATTTTTTAATCTGAAATAATGAGACTCGTTTGTTCTTGTTTTGTATTTATTTTGTAGCATGGTCAAACTTTTTGGTGTGCGGTGAAACGTGTAGTTAGCACACGATCGAACTTCTTACGCGCGGTCAAAAGATGGTCAAAAAGTTAAATTTCATATTTTAGCATTTTTTAAATTGTAATAAAAGAGTAAATATTTATGTAGACATTTTTATTGTCTTTGCATTTTAGAAATTTTTTTTTTTTGAATTTTTCTGTAATTATCCTTTTTATTTAAAGTCAATTTTTATAAAAAAAATAATTTTTAAGTCTTTAAAATATACTTTAATTAGTAAGTAAGTTTTTATATTTTTAAGATGTTACATACATATCCTTAAAATTTGATTTTAACTAACGGACTAAACAGAAATGACACTTTACAAAAATACCGTCTTTTAAATTCATCCCAAATAGATTTTCACCTCTCTCACATGCACTTCTCTTTCTAACGCCTGTGTTTGTTCCTCTCTCTCTCAACAGCTTCTCTCTCTAACGCCTCTGTCCTGTCATTCAACGCCGTCGTGGATCTGATCGGGTCGACGGCTTCACAGCCCCTCTGTTCATCCTCTTCATGACCGATGCAAGAAAAAGAAACACAGATCTAAGGTTGATGGAGTCAATAAAAATGAACAAATCTGGGTTTGATTATAGAAAAAATTTCTCCATGGATGGCTGTTCTTGCTTCTGTCTTTTTCTGGGTTGTTCTCTTCTTTGTTGCTGGTTTTGCTATGGTGGTTGCTTTTTTTATTCTTGGTTTATTTTTTGGATTCTGGGTCAGTGAGCTTCTTATCTACTGTCTAGTCCCAATTCCTCTCGAGCTCCTCTTTTCCAACCACCTCTCGAGCTTGCAATCCAAGCACCTCTGCGAGCTAGTTTCTTTCTGTTGCATTTCTCGAGTTAAGTCTCCTTGAGACGAATTTTGCTT
>CAODLS012422334.1:0-63827 GCA_948243855.1 Flueggea neowawraea | reverse complement strand
TACAAGTGTATCAAAACTTCCTAGCTAAGGCTGCATTTGAAAAACTCTCTTATACCATATTGAGTGAAGTATCATATGGAAGAGATCATACTTCACAGGCCTTGAATGCCAGAGAAAATGCTGTTGTACCTTTTTGACCCGCAACTGCATCGATCGGTACCTCTTCTCCGGGATTGACAGCAGTATTTTCTTCAGGTTTGGGATATCCTTCTCCGGGATAAAAACAGCGAAGGATTCCCAGTCCAAAATCTCAAAAAATGGAGGTATAAAGTTGTCAGATATAATCACCGGAACACATTCGTACATGATGGCCTCCACAACTCGCGGGCTGTTGACTTCGTACCCTTTAGCACAAATGCAGTATTTGCTGCTCTTCATGTACTGGATGTAGCTCATTTGTCCTTTGACTTTTGGTAGCCGACTGTATATTCTCATGTCAGGATCCTTATTTTCCCAGTGCTGTAAGAGAATTGGCCGGAGATAACCATGCATGCTACCCGCGAAAAAAGCTAGTATTGACCTTTTCGATGGAGGTTTGCCTCCAACATCTCTAAGAGGGTTCTTGGGTGTGCGCACATAAGTTTCAGGAAGTGACACGTCTTTGCCAAAGACGTAACCTTCTTTGACATCAGCATTGCAGAGTGCTCTTATGCATTTAGCCATATGTACTCTTGTTTCAGATGCAGCCTGAAAAATTCAAGTTCATTATAAAAAAAATTGCTAAGATGACTCCACAAAAATTAAAAGCCATTCCATCATTGCGAACAGATTTCATCTCTGATATAGATTATTGGTAGAAAAATTGATAACCAGAGGTTGGGGGGAAAAAACAAACAGGGGAGATATTTGAGCAGACAAGATTTAATCAGTAAAAAACAAGCTGCAGAAACTAAATACACCACAAGAAGGCATGCCGAATAAGATTTAATGACCCCATACATATGGAATTCAGAGTTGATATTTGAGCAGATCATAAGAAATGTAAAGGAAGCAAGAATTGCATACCCAATCATGACAAGCAACGAGAAAATGATCACTTCCTCCGGTCCTATTCCAGAAAGGATGCCTTGCTGCAATCATGTCCACATAGTTCTTCAAGTATTCTATGAGATTCTTATGACTGTGCGAGTTAACAACATACAACTTTTCCTCTAAATTTCTGGAACCGAAAGGTAAGTAAAATAAATGAGCTTTTTTAGGGTTTTTGGTAACAAATTTTTTCTTAGCTTCCATCTGTTTCATGAACCATCCCTCGGAAGCATATATCCCCTGAAGCAATGGCTGATGGAATATGGGCCTTTCTCCTTCCTTGTAGATAAATACTTTTAGCAAATCTTCCATTAATTCATAGCTCCTGCCAGTCGGACAATAATATAGATTTTTGTTATAATCCTTCTTTTTATTCCTCGAATGCTTCGGTTAAGCAACACGTCTTTCTGAACAAGTCACAATTCTGCTATGCATCTTCAAAATGAAAAGAATCTTCTGTTTCTATACACTAGAAGGATGATAAATATTCAATAAAACTGGTAATCCTTACCTCTTGAACATGGAGACATTTTGATAAAGAGGGGCATATAATATGGGATCATTCTTCACAATAGGTGCATTCATGATCTTTGATTTTGCAGAAAGCAGTTCCTGGTCAACTGGGGAGGGCCATCGTGGTCTCTACAAATGGAATGGCACAATCAAGAAAAGTTTAATAAACTAAAATTTCTGAACTAATCTCGATAAAAATTTGAAGAAAGTTTTATACATACCTCAGAATTAGGAGAAGACCGACTTTGAAGCAGGAGTTTTTTCATCTCAGATACTGAGAGCACTGCTGGCATTGTCTTATCAGGGAATTCCTTAGACTTAGAAATGGTGATCACTTGATGCTTATTCAGTTCCCTTGATTTTCCATTATTTTCCATATTAGGTGTTGTTTCTTTTTTAACTACAGATACATCAGGAACAGCCGGAGGCACAGGAGAGATAATGCTGGATTCCTCATTCCTCGAGACTGCTACATTGGGTTTTAAATATATGGGCGGCAATGCTGCCACAATGGATGAATTACCAGCATCTAAAATTCTTATACCTTCTGATGGTGAAGCAGCATTTCGTGCAGGACTAGCATCTGAATTGTTGACAGGGTTAAGGGTGAGACTTATATTGGGATGATTAGTTTCTGCTAATGTAGGCGTAGCATCTGAAGTATTGACTGGTCTCAGTGTAGGACTCAAGTTTGGATGGTCAGTTTCCACTGATGCAGGCCTAGCATCTATGTTGTCAACAGGGCTCGATGAGGGGTTTATATTTTTGTCTACCCATCTCTCAGGTGAAGCCTCTATATCATAGTCGTCTGTTTGGGAAGAATTGTTAAATCCCATCATTCCTTCTGGTACAAGATCCTTATTTACATCCGCAAATTTTTCTTTTCCATCACTGCTAGTAGTGTTCACAACACCATAAGGACTACTGTAGTTCAAACCACTAAACGGAGTACTGATTATCTCAGGCTCGGGTGGCACACCTTCTGTCAAGATGCTCCCATTTCCTGCTTCTGCAGCCTTATGAGGAAAAGACAAAGAAGATGGAACCTTGCCATACAGTAGTTCAAAATATTGAAATGTTATGATCACCGCAAACAGAGTTCCCATAAGCCATAGTAATTTCCAAGTTTCCAGTGGACACCAATGCCGAAATTCTTGACCCATTGGAACGCCAACTGATAAACGTCAGCACAATTTCAAATGTAAATATCATACCTGCACATTGTTTCTGAACCTTAAATTAAATCTGGAAAATTTCCATACTCTTCTTTCCACATACCATACAAACATATAAGAATTCATTATGTTCAAGTCCTGAAAAGCTTTCCCATCAAGTTTGAATAGAATGAGTTAAACAAAGGTTTATTCAATGCATAAATTGGCAAAAATTCCTTAATACATAATATAAAACTGAATTTCTTAATATTGACTTATTAGGCATATTCAAAATGAAAAGCTTACAAAAGGTAAACTCTTATTTGTAATTAAGTTAAATGACAAGACTAAGAAAAAAGTTAATTGTGAATAAAGGAGTAATAACTGAAACTAGTGAATAAAGGACTAATAACTGAAACTAGTGAATAAAGGAGTCATAACTGAAACTAGTGAATAAAGGACTAATAACTGAAACTAAGTGCTTCACATTGTCCTGTTCTCAGAAAAAGAAACGGTTTTTGTTCCCACGAGAAAGAGGCATCAAGGAAGAAAGCAAGCAAAAATTCTGGGAAGTCATTTGATCATCATCACAAGCATCATAAAAAATAACAACAAAACGTTAGACTCAAGTCAATGTTTCAGAATTAAAGAAAGGAAGTCCCCAACTTCTGGAACAAAGAAGAAAAGAGACACAAAATCCCATCAAATTTCCTGGTAACCAAACAGAATTCTGACTCAAAGAAATAAAATCTGAACCAACCAAATGTAGCTCCATTAACCCATAAAAGATAACTAACAATATCAATCAATTGATCACAACCTTGAATACCAAAATTTCTAACCGAGAAAACAAAAAAGATTTGAACTTTGAGCAGCTTTAGTAGATTTAAGCACAGAGCACATAAAATTTTGCTCAAACGACCACATGCCAACCAAAAACTTGAAAAAAATTGACTACCCATTAACAAGAAACTGCATTCAGACATCACAAACTCAATCGAAAGCAATTCTCTCCACCAAACCAATCAAAACCAACATGCAAGGACTAATAAAAGAGCCATTTAGTTTCTCAAACCAGTCAAGAGCATACCCCAATAGAGAGGGACAGAGATGATGAGGTTTGGCACTGTAAATGCACTGTGTTCCGTTTGTAAGAGAAAGAGGGAATAGAATTCAACTCAAAGAACAAGTCTTTTAGGGTCAAAAGTGAGTTTTTGAACCAGATTCTGACTCTTATTTCTTAACCTTCTTCCTTTTACGTATTCTTTTTTTGGTTCTCTTCTTTTTGAAGAAGAGTCTCAGACACCAAACACAACAGAAGTGGATGGTTTTTGTGGGTGTCTAGGTTTGTTTGTACCAGATTAACATGGCTGCTGGTTGAGGTTTTTTTTGTTTGTTTGCTTTTATATGGACTTCGGTTTCGTGTCTCTGCCAAAGTGGGAACCTTTTTCAAGTGCTGTAATGTCGCAGTAAATAAAGGATTTCCGTCTCCGCCAATCTCCTCTTTTCTACTCTCTTCGGCGTTGCTGTAACACTTCACGCGCTTCTCGCCTTTGTGTTAAAGAAAATTTAATTTCTATTTCGTGTTTTCGCCATTAAGATTAATCCACACCCGTTTGGCGCCGATTTTTTTTTATGTATTAATGAGTTACATATTCATTAATTTAATAAATATAAAAATAATTAACCACTTTAAATTAACTTATTAATTTAATGAACTTTTTTCTTAATAATATTTTTTGATAACTGAAATTTTTTAAAGATTAATGCATTAATCGTTGGATCAATACTTTATTGTTTGCGTTTAAGCATTTTTAAATATTCTTTCTTTTATTTAGACATTCGTTGTTATTTTCTTAAGTTTCTTTAATTTGTTAATTACATTTTAATATTTTTTGTTAATTATTTATTTATTTTGATTAATCGAATTTGTTGTTGCATGTAATAATATTGTCTGATAATAAACTAGTAAAATGATTGAATTAGAAAAATCATTGGCGTTGATTAAATTAGTGATGGTCGTTATTATTGACCTTTCATGGCGTCAGTTTGGTCCTAAGTAGTGTTTTAGTACGTTTTCTTTGGCAATAGCTAGTAGGTGCGGACAAATTATATAAACTAGTTTTTTCGTCGCACGTTGTCTGAAATATTATGTATTTATTTTTATTTTTTTATAAATATCTGAGAATTTAATAATAGTTGTCTTAAATTTAAAAAATATAAAAACATAAAAAATAATATTAAAATTTTTATAAGATTTATTTTCATATTTGTCTATTTTATTAATAGAAAGTGAATATTGATCAAGATATTAAATATCTTAATAGAAAGTGACATATATCATTAAATCAGAATGCCACATGTCAAAATTATAAAATACCAAATGTCAATTTTTTATAGCATTGTATTATGCTTTTATATTATATATATATATATTATTTTTTCTCATAAACTCCATATTTCCTAAATCCCGAGAAAAGACTACTAAAAATTTTGATATAATTGATTGCAGTTAGCGAAAGTGACTCAAACGAGGAATTATAAATTGATTATATTGCGCTGGCACTCAATCATACAACATCAAATATTATCAAAAAACCAAAGTCAAATAGGAAGGTATCGTTTGTAAATTCTTCGTCTTTCATTAAACTAATAAAGTAACTAATAAATTTGATCTTATTAATTTTCAAAAATACTATGCCAACAAAATTGAAAATTTCGACGACATTACAAGAAAGTCGTCAACAATTACCAACAACAATTGCTGAGAACACTGTATTTATTGGAAATTGTCGATGGTTTATCGGTTGCAAAGAACCGTCCATAATCTCAGATAATTACTCAACCAATCAGTGATCACTTATATGAAAATTATTAATAGGACATTGTTAACAAACATATGTTAGATACAATAACGTTGTTAGAATTTGAAATAGTGAGATTGACCTTAAAATGAAGACGTGTGAGATGAAACAAAATAGATGAAATTGGCAAAAATACCATAGGAATTCACAAATAGCACACCGACCATCCCTACTTGAACCCACCTAACTAGTATTCACTAATAGCAAAGCACAATTGATGCTTGCCAATGCCCATTATAGCCGTTGGCAAATTCAATGCCATCAAAACTTTTACATACCACTTTGCATTATTAGCAAAGCCATAATAACTCATTTTTCGGCGAATCTATTTCATTTTTTCAACTATAACTATAGGTAAATGTTATACTCATTCTGTCCCAATTTGATAGATACTAACTAATTTTTACAAGAATTAAGAAATAATAATTTTAGTAATTAAAATCATTTAATTCTATACAATTTTTCATTTATGCTATTTAACTAAATGTGTTTATAATTAATGAATTAGTTAAAACAAAGATTAAATAGGGACAAACTTGTAATTTCGTTAACAATAAATACAACAAAAAAAGAAAAGTGTGTCTATATTTTAGATATCTAAAATAAAAAATATGTTTATTAAATTAAGATAGAGAGAGTACTATCTTTTATCGAAAGGCCACACCGTTGTTCATTAAATATATATAATTGCAAGCTCTCTGTTAATAGCTAACTTTTTTAGTCTCTAACTCCGGCTGATTGTTTGAATGTAAACCAAAGTAATAGTTCGAACAGAGCATGTGGCCAATATTTAGTTGAGGGGTGAAAAACTACTTTTGGTATTAGTTTAAGGACTTTAATTGTGTAAGTAAAAAGTCTAAATAATCCTTTAGTTCGAATTAGAATTTACATTTTTGCGTATCGCCAACTAATTGATTTGAGGAATATCAAATTGTATAGGCATCTAATTTGCTTAAATACTGTCTATAAAATTTAAAAAAAAAAAGAACACAAAAGTCATGATTAACATACAAAGAATATTCAAACTATGCAATGTTGGAACAGACCACATATTTTCAAGGGTCGTCAGTCAACTCCCATTTCTAGTTACCAATATTCATTCCAATAGATTTGTAGCTCTCAATACTTAGAATAATAAGAAACGGGAATTCAATTTTCTGTGAGAGTAAATAAAAAGTTTATAAGAAAATGTTAATACTTATGCTTCTTTTTTTTCTAATCACAATTGACATTTTTAAATATCACAAAAAGCGTTTGATTTTAGCGGATTGTATAATAAAAAAAACTAATACATGTTTTGATAATTACAATATTTTAAATAAATAATATATTAAGTTAATTCTTAGCATAGTACAGCATTTTCAAGTATCAACAATAGTTTAATCCCAAAAACAAATACTAATAAGTTAATCCCTTAGTTCTTGTTAGAATTCACGCTCCAAAATGGAGCGTAGGAAGTCAAGCATCGTGAGGTGTTCATATGAAGGATGAAATTCAATTCAGAGGTTTTCTTTTTATTGTTTGAACTTTGAATTAAGTTGAGAGGTGTTGTAATAAAAACCACACTAGTCATAGCCGCAAAAGAGGCAGAGTTTAGCGGTGACATTTCTCTATTTTGCAGTGGCGCCATGTGATCTGATCTCTTTCTTCATAATGATGCTCTCAACCAAACTACTAAAAATTTTATCTGTCACAGTCATGGCCTTTATCGTCTCTGCAAACTCATTAATGCTAACTTTTGTGCGTACTTGAGTCCTAATATTGTAATTGTGGTCTCATCAACCCATCATTTATGTAGGCCTCTCACTTCAGGTGGTCTACCGTGTAACCCTCATTTGTTACTGCTATATTTAATATTGACAATTTTTGACACGATTAGTTTAAACAGTATGATTTGATACGAAATTAAAAAGATTTGAGTTTATCATAAATGAGTTTGGCTAAATCCGTTTATGACACAGAAAAAATAAGTTTAAAATGGTTCAACCCATTTAACATAACCAGGTTAACTCGCTTACGACACGATCCATTTAAGACACGACTCACTTACAAATCCTAATTATGATTTTTTTATAAAATATTTAATTTATTATTCTTATTATATATATACATGAATAAAATGATAGTTATATTTATAGAGAATAAAATTTATTAAAAAAATTACTTAATATTTTATGTTGAGAATTATAATTTTTAATAAATTTTGTAATTTTAGTGGTTTTATATTTGATTTACATTTATTTAGAATATTATTTTGTTGATAGATATTATAAATTTATATTTATTATTTTAGTTGAAGTTATTTTATTATTAATTGTGTATTATAAATTGGTTAAACGTGTTAAATATATTAAATATGTTAAATAGATTAAAAGTGTCCTATCGTGTTAAACGGGTTAATCCATGACACATGACCTGTTAACGATAAACATGTCGTGTTCGGGTTGGAGTTAAACAAGTTTGGATCGTAAACGGGTCGATTCGTTTAAAATTCGGGTCATAAACGGGTTAACCCGTTTAGACCCGACCTGACTCAAATTGTCACCCCTAACTATATTTTAGTAAGGGGGACAATTTGAATTAGACGTATTATAATCGTGTTATGTCATTTACATATCACTAATTATTATACATAATATAAGCATTATAAAAATTAAATTCGTATTATTCTTATCGTGTTATAATTATGTACTCACAAATTGTATTATCGCGTCAAAACTTGCCACCTTTACTTTTTAGGCAATGTTTCTAAAATCTGTTCAGAAACGTTATGTGCACTTTGTTTCGGCCATTCTCTCTTGTACACTTTTTAATCAAAATTTGGCATTTTTTATTTATAATTTAAATATATTTAATAAGGTTTTTTTATGTATCAAATTTTGATTGAAAAGTATATAAAAAAATTACAAAAGGTGTTGCTAGAATTTGTCAAATGTGTTTTGGTTAGTTTACAAATTATGGATTTTGAAAACACTAACTTGCTAGTTGTAAGAGAAGTTAATTCATTAATTAATTAATTTTATATTATAAATGCTCAACGCTATCTGATTCTTTTTTTAATCCTACTTAATTTCTTTTGTTAAAAGTGAAAAAATAAAAATCCCCAATCCTGTAAAGTTAAATATCAGATTTCTTCGTAAAATCTAATTCATAAATCAAATAAATACAAAAAAATTGACGCGACATCAATTTTAAGCAAATTTAATTTAGTTAATCATCGTAAAATGATAAATTTAATTATGATCAATTCACTATATTCGCCTGTCAGTGAAAGGTTGGGATGAATTTAAACTTTAATTTTAAATCTCCACCCTTTCTGTACGTCCCGCACCATAAGATTTCTGTACCATAACTGGAGCCTAGAGTAAGTTCCTATGCATGCATATGCAGACTCCATCTATTATTCTGTGACAATTAGCTTATATACATACATGATCTTTGTGGGTGCAAATAGTCACGATTTTAGGTGCAGAAGCAAATTCTGATGTGCTAAATGGATCGCTTGGCCGAAAATGGTGGTTTTGCTTATCTTCCCACTCAATTTTCTCTCTCCAACAAGGACATGTTTTTGACCTCTAGTTAGGATGTGGTAGGCTTCTTTTTGGTAGATCGTAGAAATAAATTGTAGAAGCAAATTATATAATTATAAAACAAAAAAATTGATGCGTCTTTTAAAAGTTAAATATACATGAATAATGAATATGCTATTCATCAAATAAATACCACATTTGATCTTTTCTTATCTTATCTTTTTTTTTAATGTCTTAGTAGAAGAATATCTCAATTTTATGCGAGTATGCCGTAACCGCAAAATGGTCTGATTTTTTTGTGGCGGAGCTTAAATTTACAGCTTCCTACTAATACTATTTGTGGTTGTTACTGGCAGTAGTTTTCCGCTGCTATCAACACAAATTTCAAAAGCATTACTACTTAAAATGATTACGAATCTAACTAGTTCCAGAAATGCTAACAATATTGTACTGCATAAAGCCCCATAAACATGTTTTTTTTTGAATTTTCGCTAAGTGCCCAGCATTTTAGTGATAGGAAATGGGCTAAGCTTAACATGTGCAGCTTGAGGCCCAGTCTTCAAATTTAGTTGAAAATCCAACAAGCAATGCTCATAGGAAAAACTGGAGCAGACAGAGACAACATGGATGCATATGATTGGACAAGATGTGAGCGTTTTACATTTGAACTGTTACAATCAGACCCAAATCTTGAAGTACATTGAGATGACCAACAAGCGATGCTTACTGTTTTTGAACAGTCATTCTAATACGCGCTCCTACCATAAATCGAACTCACAATTTTTTTCATTAAAATTGACTCTAATATCAATAAGATATAAGTCTATTTGTACTAACAAACAATACTTATAAAGAAATAGAACAAAAGATTTGCTAGATGCATATGATTGGACAAATGCTAAGTATATTTTTTTACTAAGTGTAGTCACTCATTTCAAGGATTAGAGTATTAACGGATTTTTTTTTCAATAATTGTTTTTTTATATTGCTAAGAACATTTTAGTTGGAACTGTTTGCATAGAGGTGCTGAGTATATTACGAAAGGATTTGTAACTTTTATTTTTTTTTCTTTTGGATAGGCAACTTTAAAGTTAGATAATAAGCACACAAATTAAATTAGTCTCAAGTAGCACAAATCACGATATACAGTTGAATGTACAATGCAATGTTTTAAATTTGGAAATATGATTGATATTTTGTAATCCCCAATCCCCCTTCAAAATTGATCCGTTTCCGACGTGCATTTTTGTTTGTTCTTTTCTTGACAGGGCCAAAGTTTCTTCTCGTCTCAATGAACCAACCACTCCAATAATTCTCAATCCTCAGTTCAGATTAAGTAAATGCATTGGAGAAAAAGTCCATGGTTGTTTTTTTTTTTCCTTAACCTAGCTTTTGTTTTTTTTTTCTTTTTTTTGATCCATATCTTAATCTAGCTGCTTTTAAGTTCCGTGTAACGATAATTTTGATTTGGTAGCACATTTCGGTGGCCATCCAAAGATCACACCCCCACAAGCTACTTAACAAAAACCAAATTTTCGTCATTTATTATTAGCAGATCAAAAGAATTTATGTTAGATATTTGAAAATTAAAGCAAAATTAAATAGATTTATATATAATAAAAAATAAAAAAATATTTTAAATTAATACTATTATGTTCAGATTTAAATGCAAAGGGGCCGAAAATGAAGACCAAAAGAATTGGGTCGAAAGAAAGTATGCACAGAGATGATCTAGATGATGTGTTGGAAGAGGTAAAATCCGATTTTTAATCAGCAATCGAAATCTGATTTTATCCTTCTCCAATACTAAGACGAAATTCATCAAGAAGTATGCCGCACATGAGGAAGTCTACACACAAATGATCTAGATGATGTGTTGGAAGAGGTAGAATTCAATTCTTTAATCAGGAATCGAAACATGATTTTATCCTTCTCCAATAATAAGACAAATTTCATTAAGAATTATGCCACACTTGGAAGCTTAGTTTACAATTAGGATGATTTGATGGCACTGAGAAAGATGTTGCCATTGAGGCTTCGGAGCTAAATATTATGCACAACTTAGGTAAAGCTCTTCGAACTTCCTCTTTTCTAGATTTTTCATGCTAATCATAGTTTTTTTGATAAGCAAGAATTGGGAAGTTTTTTCTATTGTATTCTTAGGTTGTTTTCTTAGAAAACTTTTCTACTATTCTAAATGAACAAATTTCCAAGACTATTGATTTATCAATTATTATACCTATTTTAAAATAATAACGCACAGCAATTTGGTAATTGAAAATATATTATATATATCAAATACTCACAAAAAATAATAATGAGGTTTTGAAAATTACATATTTTGTCCCCAAACTTGTTTGAAGAATAACCTATTAAAAACGTTGCATGACATGAACACATGTAACGAAAAGGATATATTTAACGTCAGGCACTATAATAAACATCCCTAAAAAAACAGAAGAGGTGATGCTTCTTTACCTTATAAGAAACAGAATGGCATTTGTTGCAAAAGATACCCATCCGAATAGCAACAATTCTTCGGATGGGCATCTTTTGCAACAAATGCCACAGAAAAATAAAAGTTGGAATACTTAGTAATTTGTATTATAAAAAAGAATTCGGCTACCACAGGAATTTTTATATGTACAATTCAATAACCAATACAGATTGTCACGTCTCATCCACGATTAATTATTCTGTTTTGTTTGTTACAAGGGATGTAATAATTTGAGAATTTAAATTAATAATGCACCCATTTAATTATTTGAACTAATTTCAAGTAGACGATTAATTATTCGTTGGGTGTTCTTATCTTTTTTTTTTTTATCAGTACATAGGTGTCTCTTTACCTTTTTTTATTTTGAAAAATATCGTTTTGAGTGGTTTATTGCAGATCGAATCAAATCTTTATTGAATCACTGCACAAAATTATTGATGACCACAAAGCAGCAGCCGTCATCCACAATGCAACAAAATGGCCCTACATTCGAACTAGAATTTCTGGGTCAAATCTGCCATCTATTGTGTTGTAAAATCGGGGTGGGAGAAAATAGTCAAAGTACAAAATTAATGCAGTATTTTTGTGATTCAGCTAATAAGCTTATACGTTTACGGATACAGAAGTAACAATAAATCCACTATACAAATCAAAGAAAACATAAATAAATTATATTTAAACTCAAAAACTCAATTACATCCGACTAAAAAATATTTGAGGCATCAAACAAAGTTTCATTCTCAAATTTTGTACAAAAAATTGGCACACATTAATTTGATGAACGAAGTCATCCTAAATGAATTGGCGGAGTATAGTGCCATTTATATTATGGAGTCAAAGCAATTGGCCTTGCGCCTTTGCCTTTCAACTATCAACTAAAAAACGACAAAAATTATAAAATCTTATTAGTATTGGAATAATTTTTAACGTTAAAAAATTGTGAATTTAATTTTTTATGAAAGTAAATAAAATGACTTATGAAAAAAAAAGCTCCATTTAGTCAATGCAGTAATACCATAGGTGTAGAGAGGTGGCATAGAGATACGGTATAGTCTTGCTAATATAGGACGGTGCTTCAGTACAACGAAGGCTTAAAAATGTCAAATACGATATTCAAACCACCTTTAACACATTTAACATATTGGAAACCTGCACAATACAGATTCATTCTCTCTCTCTCTCGGTCTCTCTCTCTCTCTCTCTCGGTCTCTCTCTCAACAATAAAAGTTTATTAATTAATTACACAGTATATAATTACTAAAATTATCCTTAAGATTAAATTGAGTTAAAAATTACATCCATATTGTCTAGTGAAAGAAAGAAAAGACACAAATTGACGACTTCAAATGGTATATATGGAAAATGCAAAAAAGACCACTGTGTCGTCTTATATAAGACGTGTCTGTGAAACACAATAATGCAATCTCTGATATAAAAATCTATTGTAGTAATGTTGAGATTATTTCAACGGCCGCATCCTGTATTTAGTTATGCACTATAATAGAGTTGACTGGGGAGAAATTGATAATGAAGCTTTGATTTCGAGGACTTTGATTTCTCTAAAATTTAATAGGAAAGGATAGCGAAGAAGAACCAATAATTGTATATTATATGGTCAAGAAAGAAAAATATGAATTTTTTTCATATATTTATTTCACTTATGTGATCTATAATATTTATAAAATGTAAAAAAAAGAAACAAAAATTAGAATATATTTCAGTTGGTGCAATAACGACTAACAAAAATGAGCCCAACTTTATTTATTTTTTCTTAAAAAAAAGGTCGACGGTGGTCTCATCCCTTCAGAACTAAATTTAAGAGTTTAAGCTCATTAAAAGGTCAATTTTAAGTTATAGTATGAAAAAACACCCACTATATAGATTTAAAAGTGACCGCTACTCTTCTTGAAAAGATGAGGTGGATTCAAACCCTTTATGGAACAAAATTTAAGTAGATCATGGATTGATAACATGTCTCATTGAGCAATTACAACTTAAGAGAAATGTTACGTGCATTCTCTTTTGTGTACTTTTTTATGCGCTATTCAATTAAAATTTAACATGAGTTGATTGTTATTTTTAATATTTCTTTTATTCTAAAAAGATTATCATCTATTTTTTTATACAAAGATTAAAAAAATGATAAATGAGATAATATTTTTATTTTTATACTCTCACTAATATAATTATTATAGTTAGAATTTTGTTGATTATTGAAAGACTTCATCTATATTTTTTTAACTTTAAGCTAATAATGAAGGATAAAAATAAAAAATAACACAAAAAATAAAATTTATGTAGAAAGATAATAATTATTTTGAAACAATTTTTTAAAAAATAATAAATTATTTTTATAGGACGGAATGAATATTTAATAGTATTAATTTTTATTATTTGTCAAATTTTTGACTGGGGAGTTTACGAGAAAGTGTACAATAAGAACAAAAACACAAAGATTAAATCATTTTCAACTACTTGCTGAATAATTTCAGGCATAGGAGAAGAAAAGACAAAACGTCATCTACTTTGAAGCTGTTGAATATTAATATCTAATATAGACAGTTGAAGATCATTCAGTCTATACATTTTTTATAGCTTTCAAAGGTGAAACCGTCCAAAGCAGAGAGAAATGGCATATTCTTGCTCATTGCAGTTGAGTTTTCAAGTGAAGTGTTGTACGCAAGAGAGATCTTCTGTTTCAAACAACTTCTACCATTTCAAGACCTCTCTCTCCTCCACTCTCAAGGTAATTAACCTATGCCATTTCTTTGGTCATTTAAGTACAGTGTCTTTTTCTTTCAGTTGTATTGTATCTTTGTTTTGATATGTGATTTCATTTGCTCCCGCCGCAAATTCAACTTACGACCCATTAGCGCTGGAGTTAGAGTTTACTGTAGTATCTTTCAGTTGTATCTTGATGACTTTCTTTCTTGGATAATATATTTTCTTGTGGTTTCACAAAGTGGTGGTTAATGTTAGTACAACTTCAGTAAAACTAGACTACACAGGTCCACTTGTTGGTTGCCACAAGTTTTCTTCTTACATGGGTGCAGTGAATTTTCTTGTTGTTAACGAAGTAATGACAATTATGGCAATTTACTTGTGAACATGCAGCCACTTTTCCGAGGTTGGATCTAATTCCAATGCAAATCGATGTTTCCAAGACAATCAAGAATGGTTCTTTGAAACTTCTGGATGCTTTTGTTGATTCTGTTTTTGAGTTTGTAGACCAGCCCTTGCTCCCATCTCAGGTATGTCTAAACCAATAACAGTTTATTACTCATTTAATGAATTTAGAATTGCTAGTGACCATTATTCATTCAATGGCTTGGTGGGTTTGTTTTTGTTGAAATTTATTGTGAGGGTACATATAAAATCTGTGAAACTTCTTGCATTGCAGAGCAATTTGCACCAGTCGATGAATTGAAAGAAGCTGTTGCTGTCACCGCAATTGAGGGAAATGTTCCCGATGACTTTCCGGAGGGTGTCTACATAAGAAATGGTTTGTTTTCTTGTGCTAAATTTGGTCCTTTCTTTGTACATATGTGCCTGTCTTTGGTATAAAATTCAATATGAGAAATGCCATTGATTAAGACGGATGGAGGGTAACTTCTTGTGGTCTGTCATCGTACAAGACAATGTTAATGTTCGATTTATATAATATATCCTACAACACTCTCCCGCTCATATTATATGCACATTATTGTAGTTCTTGATTGAATTTAAGTGTCCAAGAACATAAAAAATATTACCTGTCACCTAGTTAACATACAATTGCAGCCTTGACTTTTGGCATTATATTGTTATGAATTGACTTGTTGCCTTTATGACAATACTGATGCATGAGCTTATGACAATACTTAAAGCATATTCATGGTGAGAAGAAGATAATTTATTCCAAACTTGTAAAAGGCATCTCAAGCCGTAGCTAGCACGCTCTTTTGCTGGTAACAGATACAACATAATTGTTCAAACTTCTTCTTAAACCGCTGTAGAAAAGTGAATTGCTGATCAGATCTGGAAAACTATCAATCTAAAGAAATTGACTTGCTGTTGCTTTGTTAAACAGAAGAAATTGTACTAAACACCTTTTGATTCTTTGAAGCCCTGAAACTTTAAGGCGCTAACTACTTTTCCCTGCAGCTATTACAATTTCTACCAGAAGACTTCTTGATCTACAATAAAATTCTCTTATGCTTTATATTCATGTTTTTGCTTACAAAATCTTGCTAATCATAAAGGTTGTACTGTTTTAATCGTAAATTGATATACGAAAACATGAAAAACCTCTTACGGTGCTGATTAATATTTCAGTTCACATAATCTTATTTGAATATTATTCAAAATGCTATCGCTTAGTCTTGAAAATAAAATGGCGAAGCAGGTTAATATTTCTGCAGTGTTTAAAAGCTGGTATGGGTAGATATCACAATCATTGCAGGGCCAAATCCTCTATTTGGAGGACTAAAATCTATGATTTCTGTGTTCGGAAGATCAAGTCACATTTGGGTAGAGGGAGAAGGAATGCTACATGCTTTGTATTTCGATAAGGCTACTGACAAAACTTGGAGAGTTAGTTACAACAGCAGATATGTTGAAACTGAAACGTTCAAGCAGGAAAATAAAAGAAGTAAACCATCTTTTGTTCCAGTAATTGAAGGCAATTCTGCAGCAATATTATCAACTTGCTTTCTAAACAAGGCATGCTTATCGATTCGTATTTTCTTTTAAATTGAGCATCCTTGCAGATTAAATAACTGATGAATTCCCTGCAATTTTTGCAATGCAATTAAGAAACATCGATGTGCACGTATTCTGGGTCATCTGCCCTTCTCATTTTAATTTTATAGACGGTTTTATGCATATAACTTATTACTTACATCTTTCTGCCTTGTTTTGATCAGTTGCGATTTGGAATATTTAACAAGTACATTAGCAACACCAACATTTTCCAGCATGCTGGGAAGTTCTACTCGGTTGCTGAAAATCACATTCCTCAAAGAATTGACATCCGTACACTCAAAACTTCAGGCGACTAGGATGTTAATGGAGCTTGGAATCGTCCCTTTACAGCCCACCCAAAGGTTATTGTTTTTGCACATAAATACATGTCCTTCCTGTAATGTAGCTTCTTGCCTTTCCTGATTTTCTTTTTCACTCTCACATCAGCGAGCTCCGGGAACAGGGGATTTGGTCATATATGGTGTGGAAGTAACACAACCTTTCATGGAAGTAGGTGTAATTTCTGGTATGGACATCCTGAGGGCAGAATTTTGAGTGTTCTATGAATGATTCATAATCTTAGATGATACTGTTAGTGAGTAAAATGAGATTCCAATATTCAGCTGATGGACAGAAATTAGTTCATAAAGCAGATCTGAAGTTCAAACGGAGTATTCTTTCTCATGATATAGGGGTTACTAAAAGGTAAGTCATTGTCTAGAATGTTTCAATTAATCTAAGTTTCAACTGTATAGGTAGGATTAATATTCCTGATGGCTGATGACATTCATGATTTTCAGGTACAATGTTATCTTGGATTTTCCACTTACTATAGATGTAAGCCGACTTCTCAGAGGAGGCCCGTGAGTAGACATCCTTCATGTGTACACAAAATATCAATGACAGCAAAGTAAAAGAGGAGAATTAATTTGTGATTTTCATATATAAAACATGATCAATATGCAGTTTCATAAAGGTTGAGAAGGAAGAATGTGCCAGGATAGGAATAATGGCTCGATATGGGGATGCAGACTCAATTCGTTGGTTTGAGGTGGAACCATATTGCACATTTCACATTCTGAATTGCTTTGAGGATGGTGATGAGATACTGATACTGACTGTAAAGAAAATATTAAATTTTGGCTCAAATTTTATGCTCTTTATAAATGAAAAAAAGTCCAAAGTCTTTTATTATACTGTTCCATATATATCTAATCTAGCTGCTTATTCCCAATTATCTATGCAGCTCAAGAGTGATAACTGATCCAAATTTCTGTTGTCGGTGTTTTTTCTAGTATATCTTTAGTAGATGTATATGAGTTATCAATTAATTTATGCTTCATTGATGAACAGGTTATAGTGTGGGGGTGCAAAGCTCATGATTCGATCATACCAGGACCTGATTTTGGCTTGGATAAATTCGAATGGTTTTCAAGAAGGTTTAAGCATATAGAATCAGCAGAAGAAAATGCTAATCCTGAAGATGGATTACTATTTGCTCGGTGTTATGAATGGAGACTAAACATACAATCTGGAGAGGTTAAAGAAGGCTACCTCACTGGAACAGAGTTTTCCATGGATTTCCCGATGATCAACGAACATTTTACTGGTCTTAAAAATAAATATGGCTACACTCAAATCGCTGATTCAAATGCAAGTTCTGGTGCAGGTGACTGCAATGCAATATTCATAGATAACTGCTTGGTTCTTACTCATCATAATGCTGATCTTTCAAATTTGATTCTTTTAGGCATGGCAAAGTTCGGAGGTCTCTGCAAACTCTACTTAGAACAGCCTGACTTGAAATCCTCTTCGGTAGGACTTGTATATCCTTTCTTTGGTTGTTGATCCAAAGCATTGTGCTTCACTCGAGTGATCTCTGACAGTTGAGCTACTAGAATTCATATATTTGTGTGCATTTGACGAGTTTCGATTATGATGAACCAGATGCAGGGCAAATGCGAGAAGCGGATAAAGGTGGAGTACCATAAATTTGAGAAGAACACCTTCTGCACTGGAGCAGCTTTCGTTCCTAAAAAGGGAAGTCAAGAGGAAGATGATGGGTGGATCATCACTTTTGTTCACAATGAGGACACTAATATATCTAAAGTAAGTCTTTTGCATAATTATAAGGACAAAAAGACATCAATTAGATTAAACATTATCCACATCAATTAAAAATATGCCTCATAGGAACTGCACACTTGAAAGAACAGTTGAATCTGTGTAACTTTGATTTAAATTGGAATTTGATCTCTGCTCCACTTCTCACTCTGAAGAAAATAAAAAGAACAGAATAGGAAGTTGACGGTGCTGAAGCACACTACATTCATGAAGCATATTTTTTGTAAGTATTATCTCAGCTCTTATGGATTTATTTTGGGTCCTTGCAGGCTTATATAATTGACACGAAGAAGTTCAGCAGCGAACCAGTTGCCAAGATTTCATTGCCCTACAGAGTTCCATATGGTTTTCATGGAGCTTTCATGCCCATTTCATTGTAAAAAAGGAAAACATATAGGCATACAAATAATGTTATATTCTGATGCAGCGGAAGCAATAAAATAAAGGGAGATAATTATTGGATCTATTGATTGGCGTATGAATGCCAAAAAAAATCTTTCATAAACCTGTTAATTTGAAAAATACCAAGAAAATATGCATTAAAATCAGTTGATTTTCAAGAGAATAACAAGAAAGAGTGCCAGAGCAGCCGAATTGTATTATCAAATCCAAAAACCTCAAAACTACTAAAAAAGTAAAAAGTTGCATAATTTATAGGGTATAAGTAAAGCCGTAGTAGGATCACTAAACAAGTAAACTAACTAAATAAAAAATATAATAATACGAATTAAGAAATCTAAAAAAATATAATTCCGCACAGTTGACGCAGCAAAGTTATATTCCTAAATAAAAATATGATTTCTAAATTGCACCAATAGAGTTGGAGTCCATCCCATGCCAAATTTGATGCCGAAGACATAATAGGATTTGACCAAATTAAAACCAATTTCAACAATCCTAAATTAAGGCCACTTTCCCCCGCATCATCCACCCTCTCTTGAAGAGAACTCGACCACGAGTGCGCATTAAGTATTGAAATCTCCCATACCAAATAATAAATATTTTGAGAGCTTCAACCCTTTTCGAATACATATTGTTAACACTTTTTTGTAAAATTTCATTTTATTCACAATTATAAATGTTGTTGCCTAAGAATAACAATAAAGTTGAACGATCAGCTTTGTCTTCACGTGAATCCTACAAAATAAACAGCGTTAGAGGTCGAGGATTGATCCCTCGATTATACTCTGATGCCTAAGTTAGTGAGTATTTCGGAAGAGTTTTGAGAATTCTTTAAACACAATTCCTTCTTGTCTTGTGCTTCCTTGAAACTCCTTCTTGATTTTATCTCAAGCTTCCTTTACTGTCTCACATGTCATTATCCTTGTAAAAATGACATCTGAAACTGCTGAGTGCAAACAAGTAAGGACTCTAAAAGTAATCTGATCATGCTCCTTTATCTGCTGCAAGGTAGGATTTTCGAGTAGATGAGGTGACACTCTAGCCATTCTTTCAATTACATCCCACAATCCATATGCCTTGAGAAAAGTTTTGATCTTGACAGACCAAATATGGTAACTTTCTCCATCAAACATAGGACCTGAAGGTGCTGTAATGGAGTTTTCGTTGCTAGAAGTTGTCATCTCTCACACTCAGGTTGGTGTTTAGGCTAATGTTTAGGTTTCTCTCAAATTCTCCTTTCTTACTCTTCCTTTCTTTCTTCTCAAGTCCCTTAAGAAATTTGTTCTGATACCATGTTAGCAAACTAGAAGAACCTGAAGCTTGAAGGAGAAGGGACCAAAAATTGTACAGAGAGAGTTTTTGGTGCTTGTGTAAAAGTCACACACAACTAATATGTTTTTATTAACATATATATTTGTTTCACTAACTAAACTAAAGAGTATGACTCATCATACTTATTATCATACCTCTAGACATAACTGTTACATCAACTAAAATAAACTAACAACTGAATATTAATATAATTACAACAACTAGAAAGATAACAATTACATCAACTAAAAGATAACAAATAAATACAACTTGAGGCAAACTCAGTTTCATCTGTGTTGGATACAGCTGGACACAGATGTACACAGACGGAATTCAGCTGCATGGAAGTTATGGCTTCAACATTATTGTTCCTTCCTTCTCTTGACTGCAATTCTTTTCTAACGCCACTCTTATGTAATTTCTTCTTCTTCTTTTCTAGGTCTGCTCGTTGTTTCTTCGAGATAGCTCCGGTGTCTTGGTGATCTCGCGTTCCCTCTGTTGCCGGTCAACAATTACAAGTTTTGGCAAGGCCCTCCTCCTTCTCTTTTTAGTCTGATCTTCTTGATCGTAGTCAAGAATTTTGCATTGTTTAGATTCATGTTTTTCCCGTGTTCATGACATGATTATGTCGTCTCGCTAATAAAATCATGTAAACGCCACCTTAGAGATCTGAATCAATTGTTCCAAATCAAACTAGCTCCTCCTGTCATGCATAATATGACGCCATATGAACCAGCAACCATGCAAAAATGCTTTTAATACTCTTCCTTCTTTTTTATGCTTTATAGGACGCCATACATGTATTTTTTTTGTTTTGCATGTTCCAATCGTCGCTGCCACATTCTTTTGGATGGATGCTCTTTCTTTGATTGACATTATTTATTTATTTATTTATTTTAGGTTCTCTTCAATAAGCAAACATATATTGGATCAACTATTGCTTCCCATTATTTTCTCTGGATTGCCAGCAAAATTGGTGAGACTTTGGTTCTCGTCATCTCGGTTTTGTGTCTTTCCCTTCTTTTTTGTTGTTGTTATTGGTGTTACTGGTTTCAGGATGTGGTGATGGTGGTGAGGTGAGGTTGAATGGCATGACTGTCCTATGGAAACTACAAACGAGGAAGAAGTCACGTTTGGGAGCAACCGTGAACAGCACAGCTGCAGCTTCTGAACACAAGTGCGTGGAGGGTCAGGCGGCTGCGATGTTTGACTCTGTTCTTCGAGGTTGCTGGCTCGAATCCATACATATGCAACAATTTTGGTGATTGTTCTGTACATACTGTCAAAGCCCAACTGATCTGGCCTGTCCCAAAAAAGCCCAGATCCGTTCGGTCGTTGCTCAAGCGCCAGTCCAATCCGTTTAGTCTACTCCAGGCCGCAGCCCAAATCAGCTCCTTCAGAATTGCAGAACATCAGTAGCTCAGTTCAGCCCGTCCAGGTTGTGGTCCAGTTTCTCCAGGTCCGCGTCCCCACTCAGCTGTTCAAGCCCACGAACCACCTTGGCTTCTTCAGGCTTGTTGGTCGGACTTCTTGCACTCCAGCGACCCAGCTTAGATCAAAGTTTGACTCGGCTCATCATGTCCAAATGGACTCCTCCAGGCTCTCGGCCCATTTCCTCTCCTTTAAGCCCACGCCCCACGCCTTTGGCCCAACTTAGCCAAATAGATGTAGCCCCCTATTTAGGCTCTTCTAGGCCCAAATTAGCTCCATCAGGCCCGTGGTCCATACTGGCAACCCAGCCAAACAAATGTAGTCCCTGTCGTCTATGCTTTGGATAGCGAAATCGACTTGAAATTAAAGAGAGAAGTCAATACTAATAATTTAGAGTGGTTCGACCAACTCAATGCCTACCTAAGTCTCACCAACATGAAACTCTATGCTAGAGTTGAATGTTTGAAATTGATGCTTGAACTTTAATCTCTAACTTGATTTGCTGTTTTTCTTGGTTGGAATTGATAAAAAATTTGGCTCAATAAATTTTAATATTGTTCAACATGCTTTTGGTCTTATCTTGATATATTTACAGCTATTTCATGCCATATGACCATTGGTAAAGTGAAACTAGTCGTTGGAGTGCATTTAATGTTGTTTTCTGCTGTCTGGAACACTTTAACGTACGTTATGGAATGCTTACATACGTTGATCATCATCCAACTCAGATAACGTACGTTAAGTGTGGGCACGATGTATGTTAACCGACATCCAGAACATGGCATACTTTAAGAATGGGCACGTTTAATGACTTTCGATGCCTTTTCGAAACTCCAAGCCTTCCGACGTGTTTAACTCAAAGTCTAACATTTTGCTCATCATCAAAAACTTTGTATATCATCAAAACGTAGATGAATCTTAATGTTGATCACACATGATTCAACAATCTCTTTTTTTTTTATGATGACAAAACTTTCATGAATTAAAGCTCTACATCAAAGGCAACAACATTTGATCAAGAATTTTATCATTGTCATTGAGTTAAAATCATGCAAGAGTGAATGCAAAAAAAAAAATTCTACCCCTTTCAAATTATACATATTCAACACTTTCCCTCTTTTTGTAATCATCAAAAAGTTCAAAGAATAAACAATAATAAAAAATATTCACTCCCCCTTTCAAAAATAATTTGTGCATATATAAAAATAGTAATATCTCTCCCTATTTGTTTCAAAAATCATGCAAGTAACAATAATCAAATAAGAAATAAAAATACATGAAAAATGAAAAGAGTGAAATTTAAGCAGTACCTAATATGCCGAAGGGCATACATTGGCCGATGGATATCCATCATAGCTCGAAGAAGAACTATAAGCTCTTATTTTATTTTTCTCCTTCAATCTCTCCGTCTCTTCTTGTTGCTTCTTTTTGTTTTTCAACAACTTTTTATAAGTTGCTATTCTTTTTGGAGTAGTATTTTAGCTCTTCATCCTTCTCTTTATCCAAACTCGTTTCCCCCTCACTCTTTTATTTTTGAAAATGAGTGGAAGCTTTCAATGCCTTGCCATATTTAGGTCTACCTTCTTGAGACAAAGACCTCAAAATCTTCTTCACCTTATCGCTACTAGAAATTGGTCTTCCAAATGAAGCAAGACCATTTGTAATTTCCGCAAAGCCATCAAGCATGTTATTAATGTTTTCATCCTCTCTCATGGTGAACAACTCATAGTCATGCAGAAGCATATTAATCTTGATTTTCTTAACTTGAGTTGTGCCTTCATGAGTCACTTCAAGCATTTCCCATATCTTGTTGGCATGCTCACAATAGGAAATTTAGTTGTACTCTTCTTGACTCAAAGCACAATATAATAATTGAGTAGCTTTGGAATTTCGACTAAGTGACTTCCAATCTTCATCATTGAAGTCTTCATACTTCTTAGGAGTGCCATAGTTATTCTTGGGAATTTTAGGATCAAGAACAATCACCTTCCAAAGCTCTATATCATATGCTTGAATAAAAATAGATATTTTCTTCTTCCATGAATTAAAATTAGAGGCATCAAATAAAGGTGAGATATAAAGAGAAGCACCGGGAATACATGGAGGAGAAGGACTGAAATCCATTTTTTTTATGTGGATATTTTCTCCAAGGTTGTTAAGCCTTCTTGAATGGAGACCCGCTCTGATAACAAAGCCAATACACAAGATTGATTCTGGCTCAACACCTTCAAGACCTGCACAATGTTGTTTTCCTTAGGTTCATAACAAACCTCTACAATGTTGTTTTCTATAGGCTTACAACAAACCTATCTCACACTCTCAAAGTGTATACAAAAGAATTACAAAAGTTGAAGCTCTATGCTAGAGTTGAATGTTTGAGATTGATGCTTGAACTTTGATCTTTAGCTTGATTTGTTATTTTTCTTGGTTGGAATTGATAGGAAATTTAGCTTAATGAATTATTATGTTGTTCAACATGTTTTTGGTCTTCTCTTGATGTATTTATAGCTATTCCAAACCATATGTCTGTTGGTAAAGTGAAACTAGTCGTTCGAGTGCATTTAATGTTGTTTTCTGCTGTCTGGAACACTTTAACATACGTTATGGAATGCGTACGTACGTTGATCATCATCCAACCAAGATAACGTAAATTAAGCATGGGCACGACATACGTTAACTGACATCCAGAACTTGACATACTTTAAGCGTGGGCACGCTCAATGACTTCTAATGCCTTTTCGAAACTCCAAGCCTTTTGACATGTTTAACTCTAAATCTAATGTTTTGCTCATCATCAAAACCTTTGTATATCATCAAAACATAGATGAATCTTAATGTTGATCACACATGATTCAACAGTTCCTGTTTAGGCTAGCTTGCAGTCCAGATGGTCCACCAGGCCCACGACCCAATTGACTTCTCTAATCAGATTGAGGCCTAGCTTGGCCCATCTTTTCAATCCCGCAACCCGCTTTAGTTTCTTCAGCTTAATTCGCGGACCAACTCAGCTTACTCCCAAGCCCGCATCATAAGTGCATCTAGTTCAATCCAAATAAGGCCATTGAAGTGTAAAGACCTACAATGAATGATTTGACCCCAATCACATGCCATCACCTTACCACTTTTCGGTCCATCGCATACTGACTTATTAATATTCTTTATTTTTGTTTGCAATATTTTTTTTTGTGTGTGTGTGTGCCTTGTGTCGTCTTGAAAATGTCGCAGTGTTGAATTGATGGTGATTAGAGGGTGTCAGGGCGATGGGTTCTACCGAATTTTGATGAGGCTTGCGCAAATTGAATGACATGGGTCCGCTACCAACAATTTTGACATGTCATTCAATCTTTGAAGATGACAATCTTAACAGAGCCATAATTATATGGGCGAACAACATGGTCCCTGCATCAGCAATTTTGACATATTGTTCGCTCCTTAACGACAATGGATGACTCGACTGCATGGGCAAAAAATATGGTCCCTGCATTAGTAATTCTGACATGTTGTTCGCTCTTTGACGATGGTGGAGGACAATAAAATGCCTGGGCGAACAACATGGTCCGTACATTAGCAATTCTAACATGTTGTGCGTCTTTTTTAAAGAAGTGGAGGCGACGAGATTGTGTTAGTGACGTGGGCCCTGCATCAACAACCTTGACAGGTCGCTAATGCTTTTAATTTCGATGTTATTGTTCATGTGAACCCGTAGCATCCGGATCCTCATTCTACCCATCCAAATCACTCATTGCAACATCCTCTTGAAATCCTTTTTAATATCTTTTTTGGCTGCTTTTACAGATAGTTCGCAGATCATCATTGTTGATCTTTTACATTGCGAGGTGGATCTTTACAGTTTGAGGTATCTTCACAAACTACAATTCATCACCATTTTTTCTTTTTCTTTTTTTTTTTTAATTTTTGATAAGCGTAGCACGCGTCAATGGTGCGTACGAATCAAACTACCGAGCCTTCCTCTCTAAGAGCCCTCAAAGCTCAAAAGGATACGATCAATCGAGATCATCCTAGCTCTGTCATTTCTTTCCATGACATAGATAGGATAAAGGACGCATATACTTTTCCTCCTAGTTGGATTGTTGAATCGATTGATTTGTATGATAATTTTCAATGTTCTGCTTTTGTCCTCAAGGGTTCATTTGCTATTCACGAATTCACCATGCAACTAGGGCTATGATTTCCTCTTCCCCAATTCGCATCTTCATTGCTCAAGGAGAATGCCTTGGTCCCCTTCCAACTTCATCCCAAAGGTTAGGCGAACCTCATGGCTTTTCATGTCCTCACTTTCTTGAAAGGCGTTTCATCTTAATTAGAGTTGTTTTAATGCTTCTTTCAAGTTGGTAAGTCTGGGGAACGTGCTAGCACAATTACAATCAAAATAATTCCTCAAGTCAAACTCTCCATAGATAATGTTCCTTCACCGCCTAAAAAATTTGAGCGTTATTGGTTCATAGTCACCCCACCTCAAGAATTTTGGGATGCTCCCCTATGATGGTGTTGGCAGAGAAGGAATACTTCTGAGATTGATATTAACAATCTGAGGGAGTGTTATGTAACAGAGATTGCAACCGTGAATTCTTGGGATAAGCTTTCTTTTACCGATATTCTTACTCTACAGAACTTATCGAATGCAGGATGGGGGCTAGAACTAGAATCTTCCTCCTCAAGTGACATTCCATCATCGACTTCCTCTTTAAGTTATAACCCATCATCGACTTCTTCTTCAAGTTACAACCCATCATTGGCTTTTTCTTCAAGTGACAATCCGTTATCGACTTCTTCTTCGATCTCTTCTTCAAATGATAACTCTGATTCTTCAAACTCTAGTTCTTTAGATAGTAACTCTAATCCTTTAGGTTTGAATAAGTATCCTGTCAACCCCAATTCTTAGTCTTCATCTGTAACTCTAAGTGGTTCTCATTCTTCTTTTATAGAGTCATTCTAAGGTGATTTGGGGCTTCTCTAGTTTGGCCTGCTATTCATATCTTTGTAACTAACTTCTCTCTCTATTTTTTTGTTACAGGAATGGCTGGGTTAAAAAATCGCTTTTTGCTGATGCAGTAGAGAGGAAGCAAAAGGGAAAAGAGCTTGAGACAAGTCCCTCAAAGAAGCCTACAAAGGCTGGAGGTCCATCATCGCGACTCTTGAATCCTTTGTCGAAAGAGAGGTCTAATTTTGCTCGTCCTTCCAATTTATCACATTCTTCTAGGACTTCACGGGGTACATTAGTAGAAGTGGTCAATATTGAGACTAGGTCTAAGACCAATTAGGATAAACATTTGAAGGCCTCTATTCGAGCTTCCTCTCGTGGTGAGAGCATACTTCCAAAGTCGAGCCAAGCCAACAAGGATCTGTTGTTATCAGAGAGGCTGCCAAGGAGGGCTTTATCGAGCGAGAAAGATCATCCGATCTTAATTCTAAACTTGGCTCAGCCTACCAAAAGAAAGAGACTTTTAATTTATCCCGGCTTGTTGGACACTGATTCGGTGGACATGAAAGATGTTGCCCATCGGTTGATCTATGGGTCCATCTTACCCCAAGATGAAAGTCAATATTTTTGTGATGTTGTCAAAATATTGACATTACTAAAGGAGATTTGGTTAAGGCATGAGCCCCCTTTTATATATTCTCATTTTTCCCTTTTGGTTACATGTTAATTGATTGATTTTTCAGGTTGCTCAATGTTTTAGCATAACCCCATGGTGAGGAATGTCATCCATCGCTTCTTAAATGAGAAAGATTTTTTCTCGAGCTCCATCTCTGATTACAACCAACTTAAGCGAGACTATGATCTCCTTGCTAAAGAGAAGGAGGAGCTCGAGCAAGAGAAGGAAAAACTTTTACAATCTCATGGTGCCTTGAATGAAGAGAAGGAAAGGCTTCAACAGGATTGTGATCGACTTTGTAAAGAGCGCAATATGTTGAGGGACTCGTCTAGCTTCCACCAGAAGGAGAGGGACAACTACTTAGAAAGTATACTGATTACTCAAAGAAGTTTGAAGCCTTACTTAAGGAGCACAAACATCTTATTGAGGATGGGAACCGAGAGGTTGAGATCCTGAAGAAAGAGCATAAGGCTGAGATGAAGTCTCTAAGGGATGCATATGAAATGGAAAGGAGCTCTTTGGTGGAGAAGGTTGTGCGTGATTATGGCCAATCCAATGAGTGTTATGACCTCAAGCGAGGTATGGGGCAGGCTTCTTTAAGATAGGCTTCTATAAGGCTCGTCACTTACTAGAGAGTCTTAAGAGGGAATTGTTCCTGGAGCTCTTCTATACGAAAGAGATTGAAAGTGCCCAACCTCTAAACTGGAGCGATCTAGGGTACACACTTAATGATCCTAACCTTGAGGCTCATCTATTCTCCTACTTGTCTGACGATCTCCAAAACCTCACCGGTCCATGGACCTTTTTTGGTGAACATGGGCAGCCTCAGCATAAAGATGAAGATGATGGTGATGGGAAAATTGAGGCTTTACATGGCCTAGATGAAGAGATCACACGAGACTTGTCGATGATGATGATGCTTCAGATGATGATGTTGCTCCTGCTCCTGCAACTTAGTTATTTATACATTTGTTTTAGTTTTTATATTACATTTTTTTTGTATTGTACTTACTGCCTTCTAATCACTTAATTGGTTATTTCCTCAAGTTAAGTGATTCTTGGCGATTTTAATAATAATAGTGTCGTAAATGATTGTTCTTCTTTTAATGGCTTGCCTTCAACACGTTTTGCTTGAAACTTTAAATCGTGACAAGTCCTCACTTTACACAAGGATTTCTACTTGCTATATAATTCAATTATGTCATAACAAGTCCCTATTTTCTATAGGGATTTCTACTTGCCTGACTTTTTGTTCGTTACCGTGTACATTCATGATAAGTCCCCTCAAGGATTTTTACTTGTCACATGTCTTATCGAATTTTTGGTTTGCATGTTTTTGTGATGAGTCCTTACTTTTGCTACAAGATTTTCTACTCGTCATCTGTATTTTGCAAACTCCACTTTTTGGTTTTCATACTTTGTGATGAGTCCTTGCTTTCACTGCAAAATTTTCTACTCATCCTATGGATTTTGCAAACTCTTGTTTTGGGCAGCAGTTGATCCTATATCTTTATAATTTTCTAGATATATGCTTTTCTCTTCCACTCCATTGACGTATTTTTGCCATTGGCATTGCAATCTTTCAGCGAATTCGTCATGTAATGCAAGTAATATGCACAGAAATGAGTACTATGCAAGAATGGACATGCAACAAAATGATATATGCTAAATGTGATGTAAAGTATGGGATAGAGTGTAGACACAAAGATTTATAGTGGTTCAGCCTTGAGGCCTACGTCCACTCCTCAAACAACTTGTTTGAGAGTTTTTCTTTATTTCTTATTATGTACATATAATACAAAGCAATTTTTGCCATTTCACAAGCCAAGAGGGAAGTATAACTTTAGGTGGTTCGTGTTCCATGTCTTCTGAAACTTTTTTACCCTCCAAAGTCTCTAGTTTGCATGTTTTAGGTGTAATCATTCTCTTGATCCTATAAGGACCTTCCCAGTTAGCTCAGAGCTTTCCTTATTCTTTGAATGCATTGGTGATGGCCGAGTTTCCAAGTACTAGATCTCCAATGTCCATCGGTATAGTCTTTCCTCGAGAGTTGTAGTATCGTGCTACCCTTTGCTGATATGCATCTAATCTCATGCATGAATGTTCTATTTTTTCATCAATGAGATCCAGATTTTTCCCCAAAGATTCTTGGTTCGCTTGTTCATCAAACTTTTCAACCCAAGGGGATCTAACTCTGATTTCTGCTGGGATTAAAGCTTGTGTTCCATACACCAAGTTGAATGGCGTTTCTCCCGTGGATACTCGATTGGTTGTCCAATATGCCCAAAGGATGGTGTCAATTGGTCCAGCCATACCCCATTTGCCTTGTCAAGCCTTGTTTTCAACCCATGAAGGATTGTTTTGTTTGTACTTTCTATTTGCCCGTTAGACTGTGGGTATGATACAAAGGCCAAGCTTAATCGAATTTGCAATCCTTTACAAAATTCTCTGAAGGAGTCACAATCAAACTGCTTCCCATGATCTGCCACTATAGTACGAGGAAGGCGAAACCTAAAAATGATATTCTGTCATACCATACTTTCTATCTTCTTTGATGTGATGGTTGCTAAGGGCTCTGCCTCAATCCATTTTGTAAAGTAATATGTTGCTACCAAGAGAAACTTTCTACCACATGTTGCCTGAGGGAAAGGTCCTAAGATGTTTAATCCCCATTTTGCAAAAGGGATAAGTTCAAGCAAACTTTGTAACTTTGACACTAGAGCACTTGTTATTAAAGCATGACGTTGACAATTATCACACGTCCTCCCTTACGGATTGCATCTTCCTTCATGGTGGGCCAATAAAATCCTGCTATTAAGATTTTAGCTGCCAAGGCTCTTGCCCCAAAGTGTTCCCCACAAATTCCTTCGTAGGTCTCTCTTATGGTGTAATCTACTTCATCTGGTCCTAAACATTTCAACAGTGGCATAGAGAAGGCCTCTTTATTTAAGAGGTCATGAACAAGGACAAACCTTGCTCCCCATACCCTTATCTTCTTTGTTTCTTTTGGGTCTTGAGGCAACTCTCCATTCTGTAAGTATTTCTTGATAGGGGTTCTCCAGTCGTCCATCATGCCTCCTACAACTAGCACTTCTTTTTCTTCAATGAAAGGTCTTTCAAGCACTTCCACCTTCACCATTCTTGCCTTTTCTTCTCTTAATGAAGCAAGTTTCGACAAAGCATCAGCATGGTTATTCGGAGATCTATTGATCTGAATCAACTAAAAATTTTCAAATGTATTTGCTAACATTTAAACCTTTCTCAAGTACTGAGCCATAATTGGTTCCGTAGCTTCATATTCTCCTTGGTACTATTGCACCACTGATTGAGAGTCGCTATGAGCAATCAACTTTTTTGCTTGTAACTCTTTTGCTAACTTCATATTCAATTAACACTTCATATTCAACAATATTTTTTGAACTTTGAAACGAGAATTTTAAGGAATATTCAATCACATCTTCGAAAGGAGAGATCAATACAACTCTTGCACCATTTCCCTGCATGTTCAATGCTCTATTAACAAAGAAATTCCATTCCTTTACCTTCTCTTATTTTGACTCTTCAGGATTGTGAGTACATTCTACTATGAAATCTTCTAAGGCTTACCCCTTAATTGCTTGGTGTGGTCTAAAGTGGATATCAAATTCTCCCAACTCTATTGGCCACTTAATGAGTCGTCCTGAGCACTCAGGTTTTCGTAATATTTGTCTAAGTGGTTGATCAGTGAGGACTATGATAGAGTGAGCTTAGAAATATGGCATTAGCTTTCTTGTTGCCATGACTAACGCTAATACAACCTTTTTAGCATGGGAGTATCTTATCTCTGCCCCGTGGAGTACTTTAATCACGTAGTAGATAGGTTTATCTACCTCAGATTTTTTTTTTCTAAGTAGTATTGCACTCAGAGTTGCTTCACTAACCCCCAAATACATGTACAAAGGCTCTCCTTCCTTTGGTCTGGACAATAAAGGAATTTCTTTCAAGTAATTCTTCAAGTTTTGGAATGCCTCTTCGCATTCCTCTGTCCACTCAAATCTTTTTCCACCCATTAAAGTTTTGAATAATGGAAGACTTTGCTCTGTTGATTTTGAAAGAAAGTGATTCAAAGCTGCAAGCTTTCCAATCAGCTTTTGCACTTCTCTCACGGATGTGGGCGACTTCATTTCCATAATGGCTCGTATTTTTTTCGAAGTTCGCCTCTATTCCTCGTTAAGTTATCATAAACCCCAAGAAATTTCATGTGCTAACTCCAAATGAGCATTTACTCGGATTTAACTTCATGTTATAGCTTCTCATCACATCGAATACCTTCTTCAACTTTTCAATGTCAGACTCCTCTTTTTACTTTTCACGATAATGTCATCAATGTATGCCGCCATGGTGTTGCTTGAAAACTTTGTTCACCATCCTTTGATATGTCGCTCCGACATTCTTTAGTCCAAAGGGCATCAGCCTATAGCAATATGTCCCTTTCTCTGTGATGAAGGCAGTTTTTTCTTCATTTGGTGGGTGCATCATAATCTAATGGTACCCTGAGAATTCATCCATAAAACTTAGGAGCTCATAACCAGATGTTTTGTCAAGCAATTTGTTTATCTGAGGGAGTGGATATGAATCCTTTGGATATGGCTTGTTCAGATTGGTGAAGTCCACACACATTCTCCACTTTTCATTGGGTTTGGAGACCACCACTATGTTTTCCAACCAGTTTGGATAAAACATTTCTCGTATGAAACTTGCTTTAAGGAGTTTATCCACCTCCTCTTGTGCCGCCTTTTGTTTCTTCCCATCGATATTTTTCTTCTTTTGTTTTACTAGCAACACTTTAGGGTCCACATTGAGATGGTGCGACTTTACCTCGGGGTCTATACCTGGCATGTCAGCTGGGCACCATGCAAAGATATCTGCATTGTTTCTTAGGTATTGGATAATCTCATTCCTTACTCCCTTAGGGAGCTTAGTTCCAACAAACACAAATTTCTCATCGTTGACTTTATCAATCTTTACTGCTTCCAACTCCTCCACCGGTTTAGGTTTAGGAGTGTTAGATTGCTCCTTAATATAGAAGGGCTTTAGTCCTACCAAGTCCACGGCCTTGAACAATTTGGGCTTAAGATTATGTGTTCGCTCATCAATTGACAGGGTTTCATCTCTCTCCTTATTTTTCTCTTCCAATGACATTACATAGCATGCTCGCGTTTTCTTCTGATTGCCACAAGCCTCTCCTACTCCCTTTGGCATTGGAAACTTCATCAACAAGTAAGCCAAAGACACCACCTCCCGTATATCATTTAATAAAGGTCTTCCTAAGATTAAGTTGTAAGCCGAAGAGGTCGACTTCACAACCATATACGTTTGCCATTCGTGTAACCACATATGGCTCACTTTCTGAAGTTGTTGGAAGTTGAATTGAGCCTACCATCAATACTGCCTCTCCTATAAAACTGTATAATGGGGTGGTTAATGCCTTCAACCTATTAGGAGTGAGATTCATCTTTTGAAAATAGTTTCAATAAATCAAATTTATTGAACTTCCATTATCTATCAAAATTCTCTCTATGGGATGCTTTGCTATTACTGCAGAAATCATCATATCTCCCTGGTCTGTCGAAGTAAACGCGATTGAGGTCTCATCCTTGTCTTCTTTCATCGCTGAATTCACTTGGAAGGATTTCCACGCATAAGCCTTCCTAGAAGATGAGGTGCTTTCTGCCATCGTTTCTCCTCTAGAGATTGAGTTGATGGCTAGGTGAACAAGTTTGTTGTCTATCGGGGGAGTTATTCGTTCATTCTTTCTTCTTTCATTTTGGGTCCTTTCATCACGTTTTCTTCGTTATACCTATCATCTTTACTTCGCTTGTCACGACGGTCATCATACCTTCGGTCACTATGTCCTCTTCCCTTTCGAGAGCAGTTATTTTTATCTTTCTTCCATGCTTGAAACCTTTCAAGCTTTCCTTATCTGATTAAGGCTTTAATTTGATTCATAAGATTACGACACTTCTCTATCGAGTGACCGTAGGTATCATGTAGTCCACATTATGCCTCTTCATCCCTGCCCATAGTTCTATTAGTCTTTTGGGGAAAACATATGAGTTCGAAGCTTTGAATAGATGCTAAGATGGATGCTCTTAACTCATTAAGGGGAGTAATTTCTCAAATCTCGACTTTGAGGATCCTTTAAAATTGTTTCCCCTATTCTTCTTTCTAGTGGGCTCATCCTAAGCCTTTTGTTCCTTTTGTTTGCGCTCCTTCTCATCCTTGGAGCTCACTATTTTTGTCATCTCCATTTGGGTGACATACTTGTTTGCCATCACAAATAGGCTAGCCAAAGTTTTTGGTTGATCAGTCAATAGAGACTCTTGCAACTGTACGGATCGTGTACCTTGCAACATGGCTGCCACTGCCAACCTTGGTTGTACTTCACGAATCTCCAAAGTAGCGTTTAGAAATTTTCCCACATATTAACGGACGAACTCCTTCTTCCCTTGCTTCACACTTAGCAAATATGTGGCATCTTTTTTCCTTTTGCTGTTGATTATGAACATGGTGATGAAATGCTTTTTTGGTTAGGCAAAACATGAAATAGATGCTTCCTTAAGCCTGTTAAACCAATTGTGAGTGACGTCTTTCAATGTAATTAGAAATGCTCGACACATGATTGCTTCTTCCCATCCATGAAAGAACATGATAGCCTTATAATTTTGAACATGTTCATTGTTAGAATTGTGCCATAGTCCAATCATTGATTTATATTGTCATTCAATTATTTAATAAAGAGACATTTCATTTCTAAATTTTGAGTGAGCCTATTGGATCACACACAAAAAAGAATTGGATTGGTTACAAATGTTCTCTTTTTGTGGTAATTAAATTATTAAGATGATTAATTTGATTAATCAATAATAATTCAGGGTTTTATAATTTATGTGTTAAATAAGATTTAATACATAGTCCATTAATGTAATGGTCTTTTAATATAAATCACCAATTATCATGGTTATGATTATTTAATTATGTGTGACATAATTCGGCCCATGTGAGTGATTTATTTACGGATAATGTATCATATAATTAAAAGTACAATAATATTAATAAAACCCATGATGAATTTCGGCTAAACCTAACCTAATTAGGAGGGAGAAAAATTCGGTACACTCATCCTAATTAGAGAGAAGAAATTCGGCACACACACATCACTCTTCCTATTTTTTAGGAGCCTCTTTCATTGTGTGACAAGGTGGAATTTCAGCACACCTAACTAATTAGGAGTCTATGACTAATTAGGAGCTTTATTCTTGTTTGACAAAGAAAATAAAATCCTAATTTGTACGTGACAAAATTAATTAGGAAGTGAATATTCTTGTGGGACAAGAAGGCAAACCTAGTGAGACTAGGAAATCAAATTTGGCACCCTATTGCTTGAATAGGATGAGGGCCGAATTTTGCAAGGTCAAGGAGGGAATTTTAGATTCTTTTATGCACATATTTAGGTCTCCTCATATGCCTATAAATAGGGTGCACTCGTTGCATTCTTTTCAAGGCTTGGCCGAATTAGTGAGTGTCACTTTCAAAGAGAGAAATTTTTTTTGTGAGTTTTAGAATAAAGATTCTAAAAGAAGTGTTAGTACACACCATCAATCCAAGGTAAGTTCGTTCGTGTGGATACCTCTAGACAAGTTCGTGCAAAGGCAACATGAGTTTGAAAGGTGGTTCGAGGTTTTGAATACTAAGAGCTACATCAACATCTCATACGTTCAAATATTCAAGCTTTGGATCTAAGGTAAAATCTACTAACACTAATCGTATATGTTGATATGCATGGGTCCCTAGGGAATTTAAGGATTAATTTTTTTGTTATTTCCATTGCACTGATTAATTATGAATGTCATAAATGAGCCGCGAATTCCAATATTCATAAGGGTTTTCCTTCCCGGTGAAAGAAGAGAGCTGAGGCATTTTAAAGTTTGGTGGGAGTGGCTTCCCCATAATCTCCTTTGTGAAGGGGATCTTTACATCTCGCTCCTCCTCTGCATTGGGTACAAGCTTTTTATGTGCTAAGATCTTTTCCATGTGGCTTACATCCTTAGCAGTGAACATCGAATGATCATCCGGCTCTATCTTCTGTGTTGGGGCTTTTGAGGCCTCTTTACATGTGCTTTCTACCACTTCATGGTATTTATCCTTCCTTCTTTGGTAGTGATTCATTTCTTCTTCTCTTGGAAGTGCTCCAAGTTGTTCATCTGGAAATCGCATCTCCCCTTCTACCACATGGCGAGCAAAGGATTCACAAGGGTGATTCTCCATTGTGTGTTTGGCCTCTCACTTGCGTCATAGGTGTTCACACCTTGAGGAAGAGTCACTTGGAGAACAACAGCTTTGAGAGTCGACACTAGCTCTTGGATCATCCTGCAATTTTCCTGATTCTCATGCTTCAATGCCTCAAATTCCTCAAAAGGGACTGTGGCAGGTGTTGCCCTTCAAGTGCCTGCTCCTCGAGGATTCAAAGGACTTTGAACATCATGGCCTTCCTCCTCATAATGACCACCCACTTGAGATCTCGTCTGCACTCCCATTCTTGTGCTTGATGAAGGTGAATAAATGGAGAACACGACCTTTTGCTCCCCACGGACGATGCCAATTGTTGTTGCCTGAGAACAATAATGAAGTTGAATGATTAGCTTTGTCTTCACGTGAATCCTACAAAATAAACAATGTCAGAGGTCAAGGGTTGATCTCCCAATTACACTCTGATGACTAAGGTGACTATTTCGACAGAGTTTTGAGAATTCTTTAAGTAGTGAAAACGTACCACTCTTTGGAGTGGGTGATTGATATTTATAGAGTGAGGAGGGAGATTTGGTGAGCTTTGGAGGATCTTTCCTTGAATTTTGAACGTTGTAATATCAAGTCTTCAAATCTCCTTAAGACCTGTTCTCTTCCGTTTTTAAGCTACATATAATAAACGTGTCTTTTTGAGAAAGTCTTCTGAATATGTTTTCAAGAAGGTGGACCCTCTTATTTGGGCTCGACATATTATGTCGGGCCGAGTCTTTAGTAGAACTTTTATTGCATAAGTGAGTTTGATAGACTTTTGGTCCGAGTCTTTAGTAGAACTTTTATTGCATAAGTGGATTTGATAGACTTTTGGTCCAGGTTACACCAATAACCAATGCATTATTATCATAATAATGGGTTTTGTTCATATATTGTTAATGAAAAATGGCGTGATAGATGACTTGGGTGGTTTTTAATGTGTTGGCAGATCTTGACCCTTAAATTAAATGATGTTTACGTAGATTCATCCACCCCATTAAAAGAGATTGTGCTAAAAGGATCCTAGCCCAGCCCTCATCAAGAGGGCCTAAAATATACCGTCCAAGGTGCAACTCGTCATTCATCTAAAGATTCATTAATTAACAAAAGAAAATTCTCTTCCACATCTAGGTAAGATCCAACCATAACTGCCTCGTCATCTTCTTGCTTGGCACAATTTTTACCTCCTTCGGACTCCATGAAATCACGGTCATCTTCTTGTTCAACCCAATCTTTTTCAGGCATACAAACAATAGAGTCTACAACCACAGTTTCCACGACCTCAACTTCTTCCCTCTTAAGGCTATTATAGAAACTCTTCAACTTTCTTGTTAATCTCATGAATATTTCATTTGACTTATGAACACCATAAAATTCATCTATTAATGCAATCTTCATTTGATCCCATGAATCAAATTAGTGAAGAAATTTTCTCCATCATTGAAAAGCACCTCCGTACAATTTGGATGAGACCTTATTTAAGCCTCGCAATACCACAATTCCATGATATTCAAAATAACTTTCCAAATCAAACAACCAATTAACAACTTCGTTTCTCGTAAAATCTCGACTAAAATACTAAATTTCTTTAAAATTGATAAAATATTATGTACCGTTAAAACCTCGATTAGAATTCTTGCGACGGCTAGGATTAGGATTCCTTATTTGCATATCCAGTACTTCGTTCATCCTTACGGCTAAACGTCCTATCACATCCTCCATACACTGCATCCTCTGAAAATCGTCACGTTCATATACCTCTCCAAACTGACGTTGATTTCTTCTCAGCATAATTACGAAGATTGAACATTCCGTCTGATACCAATTGACGTAACAAAAGCAATAAATAATGGATAACTATTAAATATGTTGATTTACATACAAATGTCATAAACAATCTTTTATAAACCTATTCATTCGAATAATACCAGGAAAATAAACATCAAAATCCATTGATTCTCTAAAAAAATCAAAATTTGGAGAGAGAGCTAAGGCAGCCAAAATTATATTATCGAATCCAAAAAACTCAAAGCTACTAAAGAACAAGTTACATAATTATAGAGTATAGGTAAAACTCTAGTAGAATCGCTAAACAAATAAACCAACTAAATAAAACATATAATAATACGAATTAGGAAATCTAAAAAAAAATATAATTCCGTAAAGTTGATGCGGCAAAGTTATATTCCTAAATAAAAATAGGATTCCTAAATAGCTAAATTGCGCCAATAGAGTTGGAGTCCATGCCATGCCAAATTTGATGCGGAAGGCATAATAAGACTTGACCAAATTAAGACCAATTTCAATAATCCTAAAGTTAGAGGTGTAAACATTGAACCAGAACCGATAAACCGGACTAAAATCGAACAGGTCAAAATCAGAATCGAATCGGAACCGTGAACCACACAGTAAAAATCGTCGATTCACGGTTTGGTTTCGATTAAAGGGTGTTGAGAACCGTGGAACCGCCAGTTCCAAACCGGTTGGAACTAGCGGTTCAATCCTTATAAACCAATAGTTTTAACCCATATCAGTGGTTTAAAACCTTCTAAAACTAGTATTTTAACCAAAACTAGTGGTTTAACCTTCCTAAACCATATTTTAACCTCCTAAATCAGCGTTTTTAACCCTTTTAAGCCATCAGTTTTAACTAAAATCATTGGTTTAATCTTTCTAACCTCGGTTTTAACATTAGTTAAATTTTTTTTTTAAAAAGATTCAAACCAGACCGAACCAGAATCAAAACCGTTAGTCGAACTATTATAAACCTGAATCAGACCGGAACCAAAACCTCCTATTTTGGCAGTTCGCGAACCGGCAACAAGTCTTCCTAAAGTAAGGCCACTTTCTCCCGCTTCATATTCCAATTTGAACTAATAAATTGTAAATATCTTATTATATTAAAATCAGAATTGCATTGTATATAATACGTTGAATTAATAATTCTACACGGCATGTGGTACAAACTGTTCACATAAAAAGGTAAATCTTCTAATGCAGACAATGAATGAACATCAACGTAGATCCTGAAGCAGTGATAATTTATATTTTAGACATATTTTATGTTATATTTTATGTTTATTTTGTATTATAAATTATTATTATTTTTGTGTTTTTATATTTTTATACTTCTTTAATGTTTTAGGTAGAATATTGATGAAATATGGAGATTTGGAATCGTTTTTGTGCATTTTAGGCGATAACTACATTTCTGCGTGGCCACGCTATAGTAGACGCATTGACCAATTTGACCGTCGTGCATTGGGTTGTGTGCTACACGGTTGGGTCTTGGTTTTGAAGCCTCCTGGACATCTAAAAGGGCTACTAGCTCAGTTTTTCCATTAGATCAAGACAATTAACATTATTATTATTATTATTATTATTATTATTGTTTTTAACTATTTAAAGGAGGAATTAGGTTTTCTAATGAGGACACATATAAATATTTTTTATTCCTCTTTAACAGCTCTCTTCTCTCCCCTAATTCACGTATTCTTGGGCAGCCATCAATTCCACTCAATTTCGGCTTTCATCTCCTATTATGTGTAACTAAACATCTTTTTAGTTGAGGTGTTTTCGAAGTTCAATTCATTGATATTGTGAGACTTTTATTTTAATTGTTATAAATCATTCTAAGCATTTATTGAGTTTCTGTGCCTTAGTTTCTTTATTATTATTTTGATTGATTAATTAACAAGGGCATGCTAGTTGATTGATTAAAATAATATACTGTTATTTAGAATTGATAGTGTGTCACATTAGTTCTAATATAGGTAACGAATAACTTGGATGAATGTTGCTGAACGTTATTCATGTTATGTGACTGAATAATCTGATTTAAATGAATTACGGAGTTTTCGGTTTCACTGGTTAAGATAGAGATCCCTTTCATTCTTACTGTTGCCGTAGATTAAACTTTGTTAGAGCGTCTCGAGAGTTATCTAGTGGTTAAGAAAATAGTTTGCAGGGTGTTTCGGAACTATTGAACAGGTAAGAAGAGATTGGTTAATTGAGTGTGTCACCATTAACTATAACTTTGTCTATTCGAATATTTAATATTTATCTTCTGCATCTATGATCAACTGATTGGATTGAACGAAGGAAATACCTTAGCTAGGCTTTTGATATTATTGAGTTTCTTATTTCTATTGTTGTGATCTTATTGTTTTCTTTACTGTAAATTTTATTTAATTTCGGCTCACTTACAATTTCAATTTATTTATTTTATTTCATTTCACTATTCGGCATTTAATCAATTTCTCACCGGTCTTTGTGGATCGACCATGCTCACTGCTTTACTCATTTTATTATTTTAAATAGGTTAATATTATTATAGTGGGTTGATACTCTATCAAGCAATCACATATAAAAATCACACAGGTGGACCTTGTGCATTTGTATTTTAGCGCGTTTTAAAATATATTAAGAGCATAATCTCAATCTGCATATCTTACAGCTACCAAGCGATGTAACATTATGTCATACAACTGGGGGTTAGAAGTTTAATTGATTTTACTGCTAGCAATGTCCATGCTAATAATGTACTTTTAATGTTATTGAACTCAAGACCTAACATGATTTCGAGCATTAAGTCGAGTTTCTATAATTGGTGATTGTTTTTTTTTGTCAGCAAAAAGGGGAGCCGATGACTACCAGTAATGGCGTACTTCTATTGGACGTGACCATACAGACATTACTCCCCTCTACGGAATGTTCATTGCTCGGTAAGGTGGTTGAGGGACTGTCACCGCAACACCCCTCAAGAACTAGGGTCTTTCAGGACTATCCACCATACTCTAATGCTTGATCCAGACTCAGCGATCAAATGGACCACAAGTCGCTCCCTCGTGAGCTCGAACCCGAGACCAAGTGACCATGGGACACGGTCCCACGCCGCTGGACCACCTCCTGAGATGGCTATAATTGGTGATTGTTATCTTCACTTTTATTGCAAAATTACATTTTAAAATAGATTGTATAGTAAAAAACTTAGAGAGATTGACATACGTTTATAGAAATATAATTAATAGATGTTTTTCTTTTAGATAAAAAATTTTAGCATGTTGCAATCTATTTTTTAACATGTCACGTTGACTATTATATAATCTAATGGATTTATCAAAATCTACTCAATCAAGCTAAAACATATACCCCTAATGTATTCGAATAGGGGTGGCTCTTAACCGAAGTTAAAACAGACCGATCGCTCCAGGGAACTGAACGAACCAAACCAAACCGACTGATTGGTCTGGTCGGTTTCTTTGGTTAACCGAATGTAGAAAAGAATGGTGGATTTGGCTTGGTTCACCAAACCAACTCACCCTTCTTTATTTTTTCTTTGTTTTGGGCCAATCTATAGCGATTATCCTAGTATCAATGATTATTTTGACATATACTAGTCAAAAGCCATCTCAAATTTCGTCAAAATTAGTTTATGGTTTGTCGGTTCGGTCTATTCAATTAAATCAACCGAACAAACTTTTAGAATTTCGGTTTGTTTGGTCAGTTCAGCTTTCAGAACTAATAACCGAACAAAATAAAACAAACAAACTGCCTACAGAAATCTGAATAAATCAAACAAACTGTATAAAGTGAATCGCTCATACTGAACTGGTTTGATTCGATTCAGTTTAGCGGTTTGTTCGGTTCATGCAGCCCCTAATTCGAATAGTGAATTCGCAATTGCAATGTTCCATTAATTAACGAACACAGCCGCTACCTTAATAAACAAGATAGGAATTCCTCTCTCTCATCACCTGGATCATTGGAGAAAGTGCGCGCCCCACTGCAGCGATCGCGCAACGCAACAACGACAACATACGAGGTGTGGTGGTGGCAATGCCATGAGATGTGGCGGAGGGTCACGTGTGTGAGTGAGGAGTCACGAGGGGATCTGCAGTGCATTCGCTGGTGGATAAGTTAGAAAATCACTTACAAGATGGAATTCTGTGCATTTTTCTCGCTGAGAAACATATTGCTATTTCTAGGCAAAAGATGCTTATCCTCATTGGATTACCAATAAATTTACTTATCTTCTTTGTTTAAAAAAAAAATTCACGTGTTTGAACACAGAGTTGGCTTGGATGCTATAAAAGAAAGAAGAATACTTGATTTCTTAACTCAAGGTAACTTAATTCAAAGTCATAAAGAATGGTTTTGTTGACAAATAGGTAAATACTTATATGTCAAGTTTTGAGTTCAAATATGGGATTGTTTTCACTTTAATACATTATTAGGGTAGTTTGGTAAACTACACGAACAGTTTAATAAATTGACTAGAGTTAGTTGTTTCAACTTAAGTCACACATATTTTTTCTTTTCCTAAACGAAAGCTTGATAGTGTCTCCAAACGTAAATTTTTAATATTAAAAACTTTGATAATCCTGCATGAACTCTGTATGTATAAGAGCTTTTGAACGTTTTCCTAATATTGCCACGGTTGTAATTAATTCCAAAGACAAAGACGTCATCTTCCTTTTCGTTGAGTTTTCAAGTGAAGTGTTGCATGCAAGAGAGACCTTCTGTTTCAGGCAACTTGCACCATTTCAAGACCACTCTCAAGGTAAGCGAGCTGTTTGGTCACTTACAGTGTCTTTTTCTTTCAGTAATATCTTGATTAATTACATTCAGTTTCAGTACCACTGGAATACAATTAATCCACATGTTCGTTGACATTCTTTTCATTGTTATATTGTTGATGAGTACAATGTACTGCTACAACGCAGCTCTATTTGATGATTGACATCACATCCTTTCATGGATAATATATTTTCTAGTGAACGGTTAACTTCTGACGAGACTTCATTATTATTAGGATAAGAATTTCCGACGTGATAATACGAATACAAAGTACATAATTATGACATAAATTTCATTTTTATGTTATTTATGTCGTGGAGAATCATGCGGGTGATACGCAGATGACTAATTTAATGATATGACTTGCCTACCCGAATTCCCACCCTTCTAAGTACCACTAGACTAAACGAGCCACTTGGTTGCCATTACTTTCTTACGTGGTTAATGTCTTTCTTCTGGTTTCACAAAATAAAAACAAAATGGTATTTTTCTTGTGAGCATGCAGCCACTTTTCAGGGAGTTGGAGCGAACACCATTGCAAATCGATGTTTCCAGAACAATCAAGAACGGTTGTTTGAAGCTACTAGATGCTTTTGTTCTCTGTTTTCAAATTTGAAGACCAGCCATTGATCCCATCACAGGTATCAGTGATTAATTGGCGTTTATTTTTCATTAATGAGTTTAGGCTTTCTAGAGATTAGTTAAAAAGCTTGGATCTTTCTGGCTTGATGGGTGTGATTTCTGTGAAATTTGTTAAATAATACCTTAATATCAGGGTAATTTCTTGCATTGCAGACCAATTTCGCACCAGTCGAAGAATTGAAATTTGCTGTGGCTGTCACCACAATTGAAGGAGATATTCCAGATGACTTTCCAGAGGTGTTTACATAAGAAATGGTTTGTTTTCTTGCACTAATTTGATGTGCTAGTCTTTGGTGTCAAATTCAGTATAAGAAATGCCATTGATTAAGACAGATGTTGGATAATTTGTTAGTTAAGTTGTGGTCTTTATACTCTGTAACACGCATCAGCTCGTATACTATGAAACTTCCTTAAGCTTGTATGAAATTCAAAATGCTATTATTGCTTACTGTCAAAAATTAAATTACGGAGCAGGTTAATGTCTCTGTTGTGCATAAAGCTGCTAATGTGTAGATATCACATTATTGCAGGACCGAATCCTCTATTCGGAGGACTAAAATCTACGATTTCTGTGTTCGGAAGAACAAGTAACATTTGGATAGAGGGAGAAGGAATGCTACACGCTTTGTACTTCGATAAGGCTAGAGACAAAACTTGGAGAGTCAGCTACAACAACAGATTCGTTGAAACTGAAACATTCAAGCATGAAGATAGGAGAGGCAAACGATCTTACATTCCAGCAATAGAAGGCAATTCTGGAGCAATATTATCAGCTTGTGTTTAAACCAGGTAGGCATATTATCCCATAACATCTTCTTTCAAATCAAGCACCCTTGTATTCTGCAATTTTGACAATGAAATTAAAAAAACATTGATATGCACATAATCTGGGCAGTGGACATATCTTATTTTCAATTTTATGGTCAGTTTTAGGAATATTTATAACTTGTTAGTCACATTTTTATGTCTTTGCTTCAGTTGAGATTTGGCAAACTTTGCAAGTACTTCAGCAATACTAATATTTTCCAGCATTCAGGGAAATTCTACTCGGTATGTGAAAATCACATTCCTCAAAGAATTGACATCCATACGGTCAGAACTTTAGGCAACTGGGATGTCAATGTAGCTTGGAATCAACGCTTTACTGCCCAACCAAAGGTTATTGTTTGCACAAAATTATGCCCACAAAATTGTAAACGTCAACATTGTAATGTTAAGCTTCTAACCTTTTCCTGATTTCCTCCCCCCCCCCCACCAAGCTCCAGGAACAGGAGAGTTGGTCATATATGGGGTCGAAGTAACAAAACCTTTCATGGAACTAGGTGTAATTTCTGGTATGTAAGTTCTCAAAGCAAAATTTTGAGCTGTCAGTTTAATTAATAATTTATAATCTTAAATGATATTGTTAGTGACTAAAACATGATCCTCGTGTCCAGCTGATGGACAGAAATTAGTTCATAAAGCAGATCTCAAATTCAGCGGGAGTATCCTTTGTCATGATATAGGGGTTACTCAGAGGTTAGACATTGCCTAGTATCATGTTTTGTTAGTGAAAAAGTTTCAAATGTATATTAAAGAACTGAGAATTTTCTTAATGATTGACCAAATTAATGATTTTCAGGTACAATGTGATATTGGATTTCCCACTAACTATAGATTTAAGCCGACTTCTCAAAGGAGGCCCGTGAGTAAATTTCCTTCATGTACATACAAATACAATTTGTTGGTGATTATTGAGTAAAAGAGGAATGTTAGTAATTTCACGTGTAAAACATTGTCAATATACAGGCTCGAAGTACGAGAAGGAAAAATGTGCTAGGGATAATACCTCGATATGGGGATGCAGACTCAATTCGTTGGTTTGAGGTGGAACCATATTGCACATTCCACATTCTGAATTGCTTTGAGGATGATGATGAGGTAACTGATATTGATAGTAATAACAAATTTCACATTTTAGCTCATATTGTTAAATTCTCTATATAAGAAAGTCTGTTTATATCTTGCTACTGTTTCCCATTACCTCTGCTGCACTCGAGTGATAATTGGCTAAATTTCCGTTTTCTAAATATTTGCTAATCTAGTTTAAGTAGATGTAGATGACGTTATTGAACAAATTGTGCAATGTTTCGACGATTAACAGGTAATAGTGTGGGGATGCAAAGCTCATGATTCGACCATACCAGGACCTGATTTGGGTTTGAATAAATTAGAATGGTTTTCAAGAAGGTTTAAGCATATAGAATCAGTTGAAGAAAAAGCTAATCCTGAAGATGGATCACTGTTTACTCGGTGTTAGGAATGGAGATTAAACATGCAATCTGGAGAGGTTAAAGAAGGATACCTCACTGGAACAGAGTTTTCTATCGAATTTCCGATGATCAATGAAAAATTTACTGGTCTTAAAAATAAATATGGCTACGCTCAAGTCATGGATTCTGACGCGAGTTCTAACGCAGGTGATTGCAAATGCACTTTCACTGGTGATTACTTGGTGCTCACTCATCATAACTCTGATCTTTTAAAGTTGATTCTTTTAGGCATGGCAAAGTTTGGAGGTCTCTGCAAACTCTACTTTGAAAAGCCTGACTCGAAATCCACTTTAGTAGGACATGCTTATCTTTTCTTGTCTGATCGTTGTTTGAGCATTGAGCTTCTATAATTTATTCGCTTGTGTGCATTTTTCACAAATTTGATTATAGTGAACCAGATGCTGGGCAAATGCGAAAAGCCGATAAAGGTGGAGTACCATGAATTTGAGGAGAACACCTTCTGCTCTGGAGCTGCTTTTGTTCCGAAAATGGGATGTCAAGACGAAGATGATGGGTGGATCATCACTTTTGTTCACAATGAAGATACCAACATATCTAAAGTAAGTCTTTTACATAATTATAAGGACGAAAAGACATCAATTAGATAAAACATCAATTGCATAAAACATCGTCCTTTTCAAAATTACAAAAACATGCACTAGTGTTGTGAGTTGTTGCAGTTGTGGCACACGCTAGATTTTCGGTCCAAAAATTCCGTCAAACATTGACGTGGCATTAACTCCGTGATGATGTGGCCTTCTTGTGCCAATAAAAGCTTGCATTTTATTGGCATGATTTTTGCATCTTTTACACTTCCGACTCAAACTTTTAAACTGCAACAAATTGGTACACCGATTTTGTGAAATGTTGCAGTTATGACACACGTTAATGAACTGTTTGAAAAATCCGTTAATTGCTGGGATCTTTTATTAAGTTCAACATATTAATAAATTAATTAACTAATTAATTTGATTCATTCATTCATTAAGCTAGATGTCTCCGTCTCTCTCCCTTATATAAAGAAAAGAAAAGAAAAGGAGAAATAAGAGAAACAGAAGTTGCAGTGAAGCATATTACATTCATGAATCATAATTTTCATACTACTCACTCAGCTCTCACGATGGATTTGTTTTTTGTGCTTGCAGGCTTATATAATTGATGCGAAGAAGTTCATCAGTGAGCCAGTTGCCAAGATTTCATTGCCTTACAGAGTCCCATATGGTTTTCATGGAGCTTTTATGCCCATTTCATTGTAAAATTTGACATCGTCTTGACCTTGGTTGTCAGTTGGAAAATTAGCAAATTTTATGCAAAGATTTCCGCTTGGATTAAGGAACTTGAAAAATAGGTCTGATAGTTTTAAGTTCGAACTTGGAATTAAGTATTTTTTTATTCGAATCAACTCCTATAATTATGTAAAATATACTTTCCTAAATTTTGATTTTATTTTTATTAATATTTTGATACATATATAAAATTGGGAAAAGCTCGGAAATATTCCAAAAAAAATTTAAATTTCTAAAAGGCGATAATATTCAATATGTACACAAAAATACCAAAATTTGACCTTTTGATCACCTTCTAACCGCGCGTTAAAAGTTTGATTCCATGTTGATCATGTATCAGAAATAAGTACAACATGAGATCAACTTGTACTAAGAATTTCAAATACAAAAAATGAACAAAACAAGAATAAAATCTACTCATATACCATATTCAAAACGAGTACAAAATCAGTACAAGTTGTTCTCAGTTTTACACATGCGGAAATGAATAAAAAAATGAGACCAAACTAAATACAAACAAGTACAAAACAAGAACAATTTGGTTACCAACAAATACAAAATGAGAACAAACTTATGTAATTACCAGATATTTCAGGGGCTAAGATATAATTTAAAAAAAACAACAAGGAGATCGGTGCTGCAGCTAGGGTTTTGAAGTCTTAGCCGCCACTCCCATCCTTATCTCTCAATCTGATGCACTTCTTCATTCGTCGCCGTTAAAAAACTCTCAATCTCTTGTGCTCGCTCGTTCATCTCGATCTCTCTCTCACGCATCATTATCGTCGTCAACCAGAATAGCTTCCTACCATAGTCACCCTCGTATCTCAAACAACAAAAAGAAGAATAAGACATAATGAAATACAAGCGCAGAAAAAAGAATAAAAGAAGAGAAGAGACGGACAAGGTGGGTGGATAGGGAAGAGAAGCCGGTAAGAGGCGCAGATAGAAGAGTGAGGAGGAATGAGAGAAAAGAACAAAAACACGAGAGCAATAAGGGAAGAGGAGAGAGAAAACGCGTGAAAAATACTTTATGTATTTTGAAAATTTAAATTGAGAGTGTTATCTTTTAGTGATTGTTTAGATTGATTTTTTGTTTTTAAAATTTAAATATCTAAAGTAAAAATACTGGGTTATTTTCTTCACAAAATTGGGACTTATACAATATAAATTTTTTATTATAATTGGCTTGGGCCAAAAATTTGGACCCATTAATTGAGTTTTCTTTTGATACCAATCTATGTCACGCTCTGGTAGAAAAAGAAGATGAAAGAAGAGAAGAGAGATATAGAAAAAGAGTTAATTACGCATAGTGCACCCTCTAACCATACAATTAGCAATTTGTCAATCAAATTGTCAAAATAACAAGCATGGTAATTCAAAAGTTTACACATCATCGATACCGCCATATCATCCTTCTTCATATAAAAATGCTACTCTCGTTACGTGTCTAACGGACAAACTCTCGACATTCTCATCTGACTTTCTCTCTCTTCAGCTCCCTTCTTTCTCTCTCCCTCTCTCCTCGACCGCCATCCTCTTCCTCCGCGAACGACGAGACCCAGATCGTGACTGCCTTTGTTAGAGACTGAGATCGCGACAGCCACTGTAGGAGACTGAGATCGCGACTACCATCCTCTCTTCCCCTCTCTCTCTTCGATGACGCCACTGCATGAGACCCAGATCGCAATGACGGCGCTTCGTGAACGACGGCGGTGGCGTCTGGAGAGGTCGTGAATGAAACCAGCGGCGACGGCGACAATCGATTTTGTCTTCGCGAACGGTATCATCGTGTTTCCAGTGGCAGATATCGAGATCTCGAAAGACGAAGGCGGCGACGACGAAGGCGTGAAGCCTGCGTACCATCGCCACGAACAAAACTATAAAGAGAGAGATATCGGCCACTAGGGTTTCGAAAGGCTAGCTATATGAAGAAGATCAAATTTGTCGTTAAGAAAAATTGTTTCCTTAGCCGCTAAAATTTTATAAGATAAATTGTTAGTCCCTAAAGTTTCACAATTACTCAATTTGATACTGAAATCCATAAATTCATTTTTGAGGAAATTGCACAGAATAGTCATCTCTCGAAACTTTATCTAAGAGTAGTCATCCAATTTTTGATAATTCAATTGTAGGTTTTCATATTCTAATTTTATCCACTAAGAGATTTATTTGAATACAATATTATTTTTTAGGTAGTAAATTTTGGTTGAAATTTTATTTTTAAAGTAGTAAATTTCAATTTCTCTCACCTATGATGACTTTATCTTTTTTGGGAAATTATTATCTAATTTGTTTTGTCAAAATAAAATTTTAAGTAAGACTAAAGATTTTTCTCTCTTTGTTTCTACTCTAAGTTGTAATCCTATTTTTAACATCGTCAATTTAGTTTATAGAATTTCAATTAAATTTTAGCAATTCCAAATCTTAAATTTTTAAGACAGTCAACTCAGTCTTTATGGAATTTCAATTAAGTTTTAGTATAGTTTCACTAACATATTTACATGAATTTTGTTACTTACTTAATTTTAGATTTCAATTTTTTAATGTTGTTATTTGGTTTATGTCAAGTTTCAATTGAGTTTTAATTAATGTATACGAACATATTTTGAATTACGAAATTCAAATTAGTTTTCATGAGTTTCAACAAAGTTTCGGTTGCTAACAATCAACAATTATTGGAGACATATCTATGGTTTCAACATGGTTTTGATGAAGTTTCGGCTGCAAATATTCAACCCTTTCTACTATGTTTGAGTAGTGGAAAGGGGCTCCTTTCTTGAAAATTGCAAGATCTTGTTTCAATATAGAAACCCCATTAAACTTTCATTAAAACTTGACATAAACATGCCTAAAAATATTTTTGAGTCTTAATTGAAACTTTAGTAGGAAAAATTTGGACAATTGGTCAATTAGGAATGAAATATAGAATTACAAAAAATTTTTGTGAAACTTCTTAGAAATTGCATTGAAATTTGATATAAGCACAAGTGTAGATGCAGAAAAAAGGAAGCTAATGTGAAACTTGAATTTTTTTTGTGAATCAACAACGAAAAAAAGAAAAAAAAAAAGAAAGAATGAAAGAAGATATGCTTTAAGCCTTCAAGTTTATCGTTTTTTATTTCTGCCGCAACAAAATCGTTGACATTATCTTCAAATTTAATATTTGAATCGTTGCAGAAACTTCCATTCGAAACTTTGATGTAACTATGTTTCCTCCCTTTTTGGTTTTGGTTGTGTTTTGTATATGTTGGATTTTGATTATTTTGGTTACATCAAATTCGGTTTCAAGAAGTTGGCAACTCCTATTTTTAAGGAGATGCAATACCTATTTTTAGGAGATAGAAGTCATCCACGTTTTTTACTTTTGGTAGCTATTTTTAGAAAACACTACAGTAGTTTATAGGCATATTTAGTTAAAGTTTTAAGTGGTCATTTATAGTATATATTTTAGTTTGGTGGGCTATATATGTAAAAAAAACCCTTCATTTTTAAATGATTGGAAAAACTTGTACACCTATGTACACATACGTTACCAAACACTAGAAATTGTAAACGCTTGTGTATTTGTGTACACCAGTATACACCTATGTACATCAATTGAAAACCATTGAATTAGTCTTAAAAAATAAGTTATAAACGCGTCATGTACTAACTAAATCCTATTAAATCAATTAAAAGAAATTGGAAACATTTTGTACACCTTCAAACATCAATGTATACCATCCAGAAAAATTAGATTTTTTTTGAATTTTTTTAAAGAACTCAATTTCTTGCGAGAATACTTTAGTTTCTTGTGAATGTCAAAAAGCGATATTTTTAATATTTGTTAAACTTTTATTGGCATTTTTTTATATTTAGAAATTATAAAATTGGTATTTTAATTTATTATAAAAGTATTTTTTTCTTAAAAAATATCAATTTGATATTGATTAAAGGATAATGAAAATGTGTTTAACAGGATTAAAAAAGGTAATTTCATTCTGACTAAACAATAAAATTTCGAATGGTCATATAGTACAACTGGTATGTGGCTTTTGATTACTAAAAATAAACATGTTAAGAAAGATCTTGTCTATCATATTCAATAATAGCAATTAACCAGCCATTTAAATTTTGACTTAATGGTTGGAAGTTTGTTGATTCATATTTTCATAATCATACTTAGCTAAAAGTTTAGTGCATATCCTCATACATGAACTAAATGAAAACATGACACATGTCAATTATTAATTAAGTTGGTATATATGTAGAGACATATAGCACACTTAACTAAGAATTTTTCGTCACAATAGACTGTTTGCAGTACCAACAAATCACAAATCTTTTTTGTTGGGGCCAAAATCCATCTTAACATTGCTAGTTGTACTAGCGAGAAATCGCTAAATAACGATGTGGGATTTGAGTAGTAATCCTAATATCCTCTTGGTTCATATTATTTGAACTTTGGAGGTGGTGGAGAAACAAGGTTTTTAGTACTAAAAAATAGCTTTTTCTTAGTTCACAAGTTTCTTGATGATAAAATAATTCTAAATTATTGCATTATCTGCAGCTCGTCTTTTGGCATCAAAGCAAAAACGACGCCTTCCGGCCTCACTTAGATTGTGTTGCCTTGATTTTTCATCTTTTTTTTTCGATCTTGGTAGATATTGTTTCAAGCAGTTCTGGCTACTAAAATAATAAACTTGGACAGGGAGCATCTACCAAACCCAGCGGCAATTATTGATGAGGACATCACTTTGGTTTGGGAGAATATTTTCCCAGACAATTTAAGGCATCTTTAGTCGTAAAATGGCAACAAGATGCGTACTGGATACAAGACAAAAACGCCAAGCACGTCCAACTCACCGATGGCTATCTTCTTTTTCCATAATAATTTCTCTATAAGTTCATAAACAAAACGGATAAATAAGCTCTTGAGCAAATTTTTCTTTTTTGCTAGGTGATTGTTTGGCAGAAATTAATTTTTTCATGGGAAATAATTTTTTGAAAAAAAAAATTTTAGAAAGTTATTTTCCGTATTTGGTTGTTCTATAGAAAATGTGCTAAAAAATAATCTTATTATGCCATGTTTGGTCAACATTTTATTATCATAACACTTATAAAAGTACGGCAAGAAAACATGATCATCTGAAAATATACTAGTATGGGTAAATTCTCATTATCTTCTACTATTAAAATTGTGTCTAGTGTTGAAGATCCTCCCAGTGAGGCTTCCAATGGGGGGCTTTGGAATCTGTTGTGGAAACTTGATTTTCCCCAACCAGTTAAATCCTTTTTATGGCTCTATGCTAAAGGCAGGTTACTTTCTAACTCGAAAAAATATATAAAACACAGTTCCCCCTCTGCTAGATTTAACAATTTGTAATAACCCCAATGAAACCATCTTACATGTTCTAAAGGACTGTCCGCATGCAAAAAAACAATGATTGTATATTGTCCCACCTTTGCTACGCCAAGCTTTCTTTTCTTCTAATCTTCAAGATTGGTTGTGCCTTAACCTGCAAATGTCAAAGCAGTTAGTCCAGAATATCAATTGGACAATGTTGTTTAGTTTTGTGGCCTGGGTTCTTTCTTAAGGAACAAATTCCTTTTTGGAAAGAAAAATCCAAGTCCAAGGCTGCACATCCAGGGTATTCAAAGTGCAAAAAATTTTATCATTGCCAATCAAAGATCGGCCAACTTACAGATTTCGAGAAAGAAATAACGTGAAGGAATCTACTAGATAAAACCTCCAGAAGGTATTGTCAAATTGAATGTAGATGGTGCTATGAATATGAACTCAGGGAGTAGTGCTGTTGGGGTCTTATCCGAAATCCTACAGGTATTGTAGAATGTTGCTTCTCTATAAATCTAGGCTCATGCTCTCCTCTCTTTGCAAAGTTATGGGCTATGAAGTATGGCATTGAGATAGTTTGGCAAAAAGGATACCATAACATTGTGCTAGAATCGGATTCCACCCTTGCAGTTGAACGCAGGTTCGTGGAAGGGTTGTCAACAGACACTTGCGCAAAGATTGCAAGAGCTACTAAACCTTCCTTGGACTGTATCCATTATTCATGTTGTTAGAGAAGCTAATAGCAGTGCTAATTGGTTAGCTTAACATTGCCTAGATCTTCATTTAGGTTATCATGAGTTTTTACAATTACCAGTTGCCTTTCTACAACTTTTTTACTCAGACTACGTAGGGGTTATCCCCTCAATATTACCAATTATCTGGCAATGAATCTATTTGTATCATCATTTTTTTGGGAGGCCAGCATAACTGAATTGCTTAGAGGTGATGTCATACGCTCCTGGGTCAGCCTAGCTGAGCTGAGATTTTTTGGGTCGATCTTTTAAAAAAAAAAAGGTGAGAATAGGGGTAAAACATTTTTGGACTAATATATCCTTGTAAGTGAGAATGGGGGGTAAAATTGTTTTGGACTAATATGCCCTCGTTTGTTTTTTATATACAAATCTATTGACTTTTTAAAATAATCTGTAATTATCTCAACAAAAAATCTAAACTTTATCTATTTTGAAAAATCTTCATCTTATCTAAATTTAGCCTTATTTTTTAGTTTCAGTTATTTATTTATTTTACAGATTTTATCTTATCTTATTTTAAATAAAACTAATTTTATCTCTAGATAGATTAAAAAAGTTATCTCCAAATATACTTATTTAAATCAACTAAATCATAATCTAAACTACTTATTTTATATTCTAAAAGAAAACAAACAACATTGTAGTTCTTCTTTCATTCACCATCTTTTTCTCTCGGAATAAATTAATTTTCAAATTTGGATGGTGTCAAGATTTTGTTTAATTTGGAATTCTTGAATATATTGTTGCTTGGATGGAAAAACAAACTTGAGCAATTGATAGGTAATTGGTGAAGGAGGAAAATATTGAAACAAAAAGGAGATATTTTTTATATATTTTAATATTTCGTAGAAATTTTAGTGATATTAATTCATTGTATATATATTTTTAGTGATTTAGAGAGATTAATCTCCATTTTCTGTATCACAAATGCTTTAGACATTATATACTATCAATTTCATTTTTTTATTTTTTTTGCAAAATAATATAAGTTATGATTTTTCTATTTTAAAATCAATTCAACGGATTTTCATAGAGTTATGTTTGGAACTTTTGATTTTGATTTTTAGTTTCATTACTTTGTTCTTTTTTCTTCAAATATAAAAAATAATAAAATAATTAATATAATCTGCAATATTGTACTTATTTATGTAGTGATATATGTTTGACATATGTTTACTAAAAATATTTTTTACAAAATACACTTAAATAGAAGTATAATATATTTCATATTAAATAAAATTTAAATTATAAAACATATTTATTTTAATATTGTTTATAAATTTTATCCATATAGTTATAGATGTCTGCAAAATTTTCTCCTGGAGGATTTGAAAGATGCAGACTCAATATTTTCTTAAATTAAAATTTTTTATATAATTCTCTATTTATGTTTTTTATAATTGTAAGGTATTTTTTTATATTTTCGTATTTATATATATTTAAAAATGAGAATGATAGGATTCATAGTCAAAGTTATTCTAATCATAACTGTTTGGCTTAGCATAAAATCAAAATTCAATTATCAAAGTTAGTGGTTTGATTTATATGTATGATGGAATCATAATTAAGTATAAAATTTATATATTCCTCCCATAATTCAATGATAATAAAATAAAATATCATAAAATAATTATAAAAGTTTAGAAAAAATTAGTAACGTAATAAAATAATTCCATAAGTTCAAAAACAATTATGATCAAAATTTGTTTCTAAAAGACCACATGGTTAATAGCTATAAAAAGAAATAAATTCCTAAATTAAAATTATATTATTAAAAATAGTCCGAGGATGATAAAAAAAAAAAAGTTTCAAATTTTATAGGGTAAAGAAGACTCAAAATATATTACCTTTTCAGATATGGAGGTGCTTGAAAACACTTGGAGCTTATCTTGCTCTACAATGAGGATATTTATTTGCTTGAAAATTTTCTTTACTTGTCAGTCCCCTAGCTTTCAATAATTTATCAAATATGTTGTTACTCATGTCATTCATCTGTCACTTACTTTTTTTTTTTCTTTTTGCCTATGATAATGAATTTGTTTAAATTGCTAAATATTTACTCATTTTCTGCATAAACATCCCAAAATTCTTGGACACATTATAAAAATCAACAATCATATCAATAATTCCTTTTACCTTTTTTGGCACATTTTTCCCTAGCAGTTTTTTTAGTTTTTTTACTTTTCAATGTAGATCTAGTTTCTTCAGTTATATACACATCATCATACATTCTTTATTATCCCCTGCAATTGAAGCAATTGTATTATTTTTTATCCCCTTATTCATGTTGCCAATTGAAATTGGTGCATGAAGACGTCAGCATAAGTTCTTAATGTTTAACATAATTACGTTCTTAATGATTTATGTTATCTTACACTTAAAATAGTTCAATTAAATTGAATAATTAAGTGACTCTTCACATTATAATACACTTCTTTTATGTCTTAGTTATATGAGTTTCACATATTCTAATACCCCCTCAAGTGAACATTAGATAACATAGGAAAGTTAATGGAAGTAAATGAACAAGTTTCCTCAAATATACACTCTTGAGCAACGAAGTGTTCGATCCTATGAAAAATCGTTCATATTGCTATTTGACATATAAATAAGCCAAAATTAGACAAATTTTAAAGCTGTACAGGTAAACTATCCACCCTTCACTTTTGTATCATAGTTACGTGGGTTTGATGATGTACTTAGACAGGACCAACTAGCCTAATTATATGAAGTCGTTTTTAACGTGAAAAGAGACGATTGGCTCAATAATGTCAAATAAGACGCTAACGTGGCCGTTAAAAAAAATCGTCATTGAGTAAGGAATCTTTGGTCTGAAAGGTCAAATTATATATCTATGCATATAAACATGGTGTGCTTTGTATTTAAGGTTTATGCGATCAAGAAGCCAGAAAAAGAAAGTGAAGATGGCATTCTCTATTTCAGCTTTGCATGTAAAGGTGTCTACTCAAGATTCGATTCGTCAATTCCCGACCATACTTTCCTCTTCATTTAAGGTCGTACTTCTTTTCTCTCCATACTTCGTCCCCATGATTTTCTTTTTGATGGAATTACATGTTTACTTTTCATGTGATAAAATTACAAAAGAGTATGCGTTGTGTCCCATCAACATCATATTTATGTGTGATTCTTTGTTTTTTAAAGATTTATCCAAAAAAATGAAGTTTTGGAATAATTAAGAAAATGGATTACTACTCTCTATTAAATTAGACTGTTTTTCATTTTTAAACCATTATTATTAATTATTTTCAGTCATTAAACTACTACTTAAAATTATTTTTAGTTCCCACCTAACTAACGATATATAAACAATTTTTTTATAAGTAATAAGATTTTACTTAGCATAGCCCAAAGCAGTGTATTAATATACAATAGAAAAAAAAACACTGTTCAAAGTGTTTTCGTCATACTAGATGCTACGACATCAAAAAAAGGAGGAAACCTGTTAGATTACAACTGATGGCAAGTATGAACTATATTTGGGTATTGAAATAAATCGTATTCCGAATAGTATAAATAAAAGATTTAATAATCTAAGGAGTAAAAATGAAAAATCTATTTCATTAGAGTAATCTTTTAAGGATGAAGACTCAGTTATATTTAGTATACGGACTTGTAATTTATTTTGTCAGTAATTCAGGAATCCTATGCGTAAAAGTATATTTTAAAGGTAAAAAAAATGTGACATTACTTAGTCACTCTAACTACTAGCTGGTGTAACAAATCATTGAACTTCACATAGACATAATATATCTGAAATTTCATTATATGATTAATGATTATTCTTGATAATTGAAGATCGATTTGGCAAAGACAATGAGACAAACTGGTGCGAGACTGTTGGATGCTTTTGTCAGCACCACATTTCGATTTGTTGATCAACCATTGCTCTCATCTCAGGTATCTGTGTCTCCACCTAAATACCTAAATTTAAAATAAGTGAAAATTCATCCATCTCTATAGCAAATAATAATAACAACAACAACCACTACAATAACAACAACAACACATGAATAATTTCAATGACATTAACATAGTACAATTTGAGATCCATTAAATATGCCATATTGTGCTTGAATATTAGTTAATTAATAGCAAAATTTGGAATGATTGCATTATTGAACCGCTTCGGGTGGATCTCATGATGCTGAGAGATGATTTTTCGGGAAGAACAAAATATTAATGAACTGAAAACACATATTTATTATCATTAATTATATAATAGTTTAAGCATCTGTATCAATACTAACTGGGTCAGGAGATAAACCACCTTACAAGAAATATGGTTATGATTAAATTTTGAACCTAATCTATCATTTTAACTTTAAATAAAATGGTTCTGATATAGTATGAGAATAACTTATAACCAAATGACTTGATCATTCAAATCCAATATAAGGAAGTTGAAATTGTATGTAAAATTCCAACGCAATAAACTTTTACATGAGGAGTATATGGAAATATAGTTAAAAATAGACTCCGTATATTCTTATTCTCACTTTTACATACAAATATTGTGATGATTTTACTTTTATCAATTAGGGCTAATTTTTTTTTACTCAAAAGTTTTACTCTCATCTCCAACTTTGTTTTACATTGGCATTTCCGCTATGAGAATAAAGATCTTAAAACAGAACACTTAGATGCTCTTTTTTTTAACATTCAAATGGATCCACTTTTATGAAGCATAGTTGGAAAATTAATCAAATGATAGTTTGTATTTATTTTGAGAATTTAATATCAAATGATTTGGTTGCGTTGAAAATTTGAATTTAAAATAAGAGATTTATTAGATAAACATTTTTATTTTGGATTAATTTATTGGATTTATTAAAATTAACATTTTTACGTCTACTTTTCTATTTATCCGTTAAAGTAAAAGTATATTAGTCCATTCAAAAGTTTTACTCGTCAACATACTTGTTTATGTAGTAGTAACATACAAAAGAGCATCATAAATTTGGCTTCATATTTATTGGATTAACTATTGTCAAAATAACTACGGGTATTATAAATATTCTTATAACAGAGCAATTTTGCGCCGGTTGGAGAAATAGAAGAAGCAATTGAGATTACTAGCATTGAAGGAACAATTCCAGCAGATTTTGCAGAAGGTGTATATTTGAGAAACAGTATGTTTATTTATTTTTTGGTTAGTAATATGATCCGTCTTTCAATCTATCTATAACAAACTTCTGTCATTGTAGGCTTAGAGCTAAATTCTTGTTTCTTTACCTATCAATGCAATGGTTTCAAATTACCTGAAAGTTCAGAATATTTTTTTTTTGATGATAATCATTTTATTTGCTCTCATAAAAAATCAATCAAACTTTCAATCCTTTAATGCTCAACAAGCTTATTGATATGGCCAAAATAAGTTATTGTGGAATGATTAGTTAATTATTGTATTAGTTAAACTCAAGATAATGAGTTTGAAGAAATTAGGCTAGATTTATAAAAAGTTTTTCGATACCAATTGAGTTCATCATATTATTTTTCTTTCTACAATAATTTCGAGCAGGTCCGAATCCTCTACATGGTTGTCTCAAATCATCAATATCAATTTTGGGAAAAACAAGCCATATGTGGGCAGAGGCAGAAGGAATGCTTCATGCTATGTACTTCAAAAAGGACTGTGGTGGAGATTGGTCAGTCCACTATAAGAATAAATATGTGGAGACTGAGACCTTCAAATTAGAGAAACAACAAAACCGATCACTTTTCCTTCCAAGTGTTGAAGGAGATCCCTTTGCTGTTCGGGCTGCGAATCTTCTCAATATGGTAAGTCACCTGTTGTTCAGTAAAACAAATTATTTCTGCACTCAACTTTTTCTGTATTTTGTGAGATTATATTATATATAAATTTTCAATTATGAACTGTAATTTTATTGATGCGTAAAACAATCCAAATGCTGACGGACATATCAAAAGTGAGCTGCTCTCAATAATTTTTTGAATTTGGCATATGGTGCTTTTGTAATTAATATATGTAAAAAGGGTCCAGTTACTAATGAAAAGAAAAAAAAAGAACACTCTTGTTTATAGTTTCTGACGTTTAGGTGGTTAAATTAATATGACTATCTAAATATATTTATTTTTTAAATCATTAAATAAATTTTAACTCAGTATACGATATTTATAAATGCCAACATTTGACTTTTTTTTACCACCTTTTGACTATGCAAATTTGACTACATTTTAACTACACATCAAAAAGTTGACCATACACCAAAAAAGTTTGCCACACGATAGAAAATTAGTACAAAACGAGAATAAAATGTACTAAGAATTCGAGATACAAAATGAGTACAAAACGAGAACAAATTGTTCTCAGTTTTGTACATAACGAGTGCAAATGAGAACAAACTAAATATAAACCAATACAAAAAGAGAACAAACTGAATATAACTGAGTACAAAATGAGAACAAAATGTACTCAAAATTTCATATGCAAAATGAGTACAAAATGAGAACAAATTGCTCTCAGTTTTGCACATATGAAAATGAGTACAAACTAGTATAAACGAGAACAAACTGAATATAAATGAGAACAAAATGAGAAAAAAATATACTCATAATTCCAGATACAAATAAAAAGGTTAAAAAACTATTTTTATTTGTTATGTTATTAGGGACTGAAACGTAATTTTTGTGAATAACCATCTCCTACTCTCCTTCATGGGCGACGGCTGCTAGGGTTTTGAAACCCTAGCTGACACCCTTGCAGTGTTGTTCCTCGCTCTGTTTTAGTGTCGACACAAACTGAGGACGAAGAGGAGGCAATGATGAACTTGTTTGTGGTTGACACGAACAAAGGACGACGACGAGGCGACGGATCCGCTAGGAGACGCGAGGTGCGAGGAGGAGAGGAAAAGGAAGAGAAGTCGACAGGGTGGCGGAGATAGAAGAGAGAGAGGAAGAAGGAGGAGGAGAAGGAGAAGGTGAATGAGAGGGAAGAAAGAAGGAGAAGAGGTAAGAGACAATGAAAGAAAAAAAGTTGACAAGCAGATTGTCTACCTCCTATTGAAATTATAATTGGAATTGTTTTATTTTTGAAATTATAATTATCTCTCTATTAAAATTGAAATTATAATTTAAAAGTAGACAAGAAGGGTAATTTCCTCTATTTTTAAACCTGAAACTATAAACAATATTTTTTACCTTTTGTTATTTCATATTGAAACTCCATTTTTCTTTTTCCTTTTTTTTTTGACTTGCATCCACAATTGAATAATCTATTGGGAACCAATTGCACAAGGTTGTTTGACGAGATTTTTCCTAATTTTCACTTCTTTATGAAATAGATGAATAATACTCCAATTACTTATAGAAAAATCCACAATTGAATATTATAGCCGTGATATGATATGTTGAGGCTAATGGTAGATATGTTGTTAACATTGTAGTTGAGGTTTGGGGCACCTTCAAAACACTACCAAAATGTAGGTGTGTTTGAGCATTCAGGAAAGATTTACACAACTTCTGATAATGTCCCCCTCAAAAAATTGATGTCTCCACGTTGCAAAGTTTTGATTATTGGAATTTTGATGGTCGCTGGACTAGAACCTTCTGTAGCCATCCAAAGGTTGAATCTCTCTAATCTTAAGATATTTATTTAAAATTTTTCCTCCAGAAAAAACCCATTTTGTTTGTGAAAAATAACACTTTTCGCCTAAGTTTTTGCACTGATTGTTTCAATTACAAGTGTGATCACACAGAAAGCTCCTGGCTCGGGTGAGTTAGTCACAGTGGGCATTGATACAATGAAACCTTACTTTGTCGTTGGGATTATATCTGGTACGACTTCATATGTTATTTTTGTTTCTGTGGTGTGCAATAATTTTGTAATTTCAAGTTTCAATTGAAAAAGATCGAATTTGTTTATATGAAATGTTAAAGAAATCTAATTGTAAAATTTCTGGTTTTATTTGACTCAGCTGATGGAAAACATTTGCATACGGTTGATATAAAGTTGAATAGATGCGTCCTCAGCCATGAAATTGGAGTTACACAAAAGTCTGTTTTGAGTTCATAAAACTAATTAATTGTGCTTGTTGTTATTGTTTTGATCACTCAATAGTTTTTGTTTATTTTAAAACAGGTACAATGTGATCATTGACCATCCCCTTTTCCTTGATTTTCCAGGACTCGTTAAGGGTGGCTCGTAAGTAAAAAAATTATGCTCTTTTTCTTTTGATTTATATATATAAGAACTCATCATAAAAAATTGAATTCACTAATTATGTTTTTTTTATATTTTATTTTTCTGTAATACAATCAACCTCAATAGTTAATTAATATAAATTAAATTATAACATTGTAGACTACTAAAGTACGACAAGGAAGGTTGTGCAAGAATTGGAGTGATGCCGCGTTACGGCGATGCAGACTCAGTGAATTGGTTTGATGTAGAAACAACCTGTACATTTCATCTATTCAATTGCTTTGAGGATGGACATGAGGTCAAAATTAGAATATGTTTGCTAGAGAAATATATAAATCTTATTTCAAATATTTTTATTTAATTTAACTGAAAAGACCAAATCATATATATTTTAAATATTTATATATATATATATATATATATATATATGAGCACATTTATCATGACCCGTTTCTAAACCATAACCGGCGTACAAGACGAACCGAACCGAAAATCCGGTCTATCTCGCACAAGCCTGGAAGAATCAGATTTACTACCCAGATTATTCATTTATTAACCATTATTGTATTTTGCCAGACTATATATATACATGATGTATATTTTTTTATATAAACTGTTATATATATATATATATATATATAATGTTGTGAAATTAATTCAAATAATAACTAAAATGCAGGTTGTAGTGAGGGGGTTCAGGTCTCAAGAGTCAGTCATACCTGGTCCTGCCTATTAGGGGTGAACAAAAAATCGACCGAACTGAAAAAATCGACCAAATCGAACTGTTTTAAACTGAACCGACAATGAAACCGAAACCAACGGGGTGGATGTTGATGAAGAATTGTCAAAACCGAAAGTTTCGGTTCGATTGTGAATTTATCTGTTCAAAAATAAAACAGAACCGAATTGAACTTAACATTTTTTATACCATTATGTTAGTTTTTATGTATATATCTATTCCAAACCGACCAAACCTAACCTAAAATAAACCAACCAAACCATTTATCAACTCTGATTTTACTTATATTTTAAACCGATTAAATCGACCGAACCGAAGTTAAAACCAATAGTTTGATTACAGATGATCAGAGAGTAAAACCGAACAATTTGGTTCGATTGACGGTTTGTTCACAAAACTAAACTGAACCGTATGCACCTCTACTGCCTAATGCCTATGGCATTGACAAGTTCGAATGGTTCTCAAGAGGATACAATTTTTCAAAGACTAATAATTTGGACAGTACTGGTGAATTTGGATTTCTATTTCATGGTGCTTATGAATGGAGATTGAACATGGCTACTGGGGAAGTCAAAGAGAAATATGTAACTGGTACTGACTTCTCTATGGATTTTCCATTCATCAATTCTGAGTTTACTGTTCTCAAAAGCAACCATGGTTACACCCAAGTTATTGATTCCAAGGCAAGCTCTACTTCTGTAAGTCATTAATTAAAAGAAACAATATACCTGAAATTCCTTTTTCTTTATAAGTCATTTACTTCTTCCTCTTGATCGAGATGACTCTAGGATAACCCTTAATGCTAGAGACCACACGATGCCATGAGGTACAAGCCTTGTTGAAATTCTTTTTTTCATTGTTAGTTTTAAATATTCCTGCCAAAAATTTGAAGTATTTATTTTGAAGTTTCAACTTAGAGAAAAATTTCACTATCTATAGATCGATTTTAATATATGATTCAGGCGTAAGTAAATATGGGGGTCTAGCTAAATTATACTTTGGCGAAGAAAAGTCCACTGAGGTAAGAAATTAAGGTCGTCTTCCATGGGATAAAATGCATAAATGGTCACTGTTCATTTCGTAGTATTCTATATGCATTTTTTTTGCCAGCGTAATATCTGAATTTTGAAATAGTTTTTAATAAATATTGAAATAATTTTAGGGCCCCTAAATTTCATCAATTACTGTTCATTGATTGATTAAAATGCTGATGTGTCGCATGCATTAGTATTCTACCCATGGTAGTGATTAACATATAGAGTTAAAAGACTATACATAATTAAGTGAAGATTTATACATTTTATCCGTCTTTCTTGTGTTTATATATGATTTTTTTTAAAAACTTCTTTTCTGATTCGTCGCTTCATGAATGAATTTGTCTATTCGAAAATTGAAAAGAATGGTGATCAAAATGAGCAACAACAAATAAAAGTAGAGTACCATAAGTTTGAAGACAATGTATTCTGTACAGGAAGTGTTTTTGTTGCTAAGCCGGGAGGTTTGGAGGAGGAAGACGATGGTTGGATTATTACTTATGTGCACAATGAAGATACCAACCTTTCCTAGGTAACTCTTGCTTGCTACTAGGGGTGGGCATTTAAGCTCGGCTCATGGGCCGGCCCGAGCCTGGTCCTAAAAAATAAGGGCTTGGGCTGGATTTTGTAGCCCGTAGGGTCGGGTCGAGCTCAAAAAATAGGCCCGCATCAATTTTCGGGCTGGGCCGGGCCAGGACTTGCTTAGAAGTGGTCGGGCCTGGCCCGGGCTTATGTGTCGTCGTTTTGGCCAGCCTTTAAGGCTCTAAGCCTCCAACCCTGCCCACCACCATTCACTGCATTCAAACATCACTCAACAGTCAACACTCACTCAATTCCTCCTCAGATCCTCTCTCACAGTCACAGACCTCTTCACTGCATTCCCTCTCTCAATCGTCCAGTCAACAGTCGTCCTCGTCCTACCTACTGCTCTCTTTGTCTCTCAATCACTCTCTGCGTCTCTGCCTCTCTGGTCTCTTCGCTCCATCTTTCTCTCTGTCGATAGTCGAAGGCGACAACTACGCCTCTCACCGTCGCCCATCTCTACCACAAATTGCAACGTCGCCATCTCCGCCTCTCACCGTCACCCATCTCTGCCAAAAATTGCCACGTCACCATCTCCGCCTCTCACCGTCGCCCATCTCTGCCACAAATTGCGACATCGCCATCTCCGCCACCATAACAGCCACAGGTAGCATCTCCCTCCACCAACAATGTTAGAGTTTTTTTGAAATTGAATTAATTAGAGTTTTTCGTTTGAATGTCCGTGAGGACCATGAATGATTGTGAATTAATTACAGTTTTTCGTCTGGTGGGTCTTTTAATTGTGGATTTTCAGAGCAAAGGTTGGTCCTTTGATATTTTGTAGGTTGTGTTCATGAAGGTGTGAATGGATTTGATGTATGTTAATATTGGACATATTGCTTGATGTATGGACCGTGAAGTTTTTGTTTAGCC
>CAODLS012422284.1:0-12645 GCA_948243855.1 Flueggea neowawraea | reverse complement strand
AAGAGAGCTTTGAGCTACCCTCTCAAGTTAATTGCCAAGAATGCTGGTGTTAATGGAAGTGTGGTCAGTGAGAAGGTATGCTGCTTTGATATCTTATGACTCAACCATTTTCCTTTTGGTATTCTACTGAACTCGTCTGGTGGTTTTCTCACAGGTACTCTCCAGCGACAATCCTAGATATGGATACAATGCTGCAACCGGACAATATGAAGATTTAATGGCAGCCGGAATTATTGATCCAACTAAGGTGAATTAATGTTGATTTACATTGGGATAAGAATATAGTTTCAAAGCTTCTGTTAGGTTTCTCTCTTTCTTTCCTTCAGGAGCTGCCTGCATTAAAAGAATGGATCTGTAAATATATCTATCCACATGTTCATATGATTCATGGTTGGTGTAACAAGAAGCTATTCTTTTATTTTGTTTCAGGTGGTGAGATGTTGCCTGGAACATGCATCCTCAGTAGCAAAGACATTCTTGATGTCCGATTGTGTAGTGGTCGAAATCAAGGAGCTTGAACCAGTTCCTGTAGGCAACCCCATGGACAATTCAGGTGTGTTTTTCTGAACTTGAAACCACATTTTTATTCTTTCCTCCCTTTGCTAAAGTACAAACTCTGAATGTTCTGCTTCTTTTGCTTTGGTGTGACAGGATATGGACTCTAAAGCTAACGAGAGTGGGATGGGGCGAGGGGCAAATAAATCGTCCCAAATTTGTTAGTCTGATGGCAATTAGTTTATCACAGAATTATAAACTTGAGAGCGAGGTTGTGCGGCGTTGTACCAACTTGCAATGAGTTGTATAATTGCAATGATTTAGAACCCAAATTTTTTTCCAGGGTTACAAAAGTTGATTCTCGTTGCTGTCGTGTAAATTCACGTCGCCATCTCTCGGTCTCACTTAGCAAAGCAATTATCCCACCTTGCTGAATCTGATGACAAGTTGACACCACCGAAGAATTGGTCACCGTGAACTACTAAACTAGTTTTAGTACAGCCATTAGTGGTCTCCTTTTCATAGGGTGGCATGGTATGCTAGTAGGTTAGAAGTTGAAAATGTTGACACCGTGGAGAGTGGGATTTAGTTTTTATGTTAAGAGCTTTGCATGGCCCAGAATCGTAATTTAGGGAGAAGCTGGCCACCTCGACTAATTGATAATGGCATGCATGGAAAAAGAATAAGTTAAATGTGGAAGGGACAGACATTGCATAATGATGAGCAATGTAAAGGTTGTCTCCTCTATGCGAATCCAGCCATTTCCACTCAATGCAATACCTAGATTTGGCTCTTCCATCCCGTCCTGGCAGATTCAAATGCATAACTTTCTTCGTTCCAAGCAGTGTGAATGTCATTGCACTGTTCATACGTGTGTGGGTAAATGCGGGGAAATGAAGTCTGGGAACAGTTTCCATGAAGTATTTGAGAAAATAAGAGGAGCTGTTAATAAATTATTACGGGACCACTTTATATACTTGCTTGAATAAAGCATGTATAGTGATTCCATATTCAGGCACCATAATAATATAACGAGCAAGGTTGTAGCTTTTAATTGCATGCTAAGTCTACTAGTTTCAGAAACCTTTTCTTCTCCGAATAGGATCGAAAAAGAAAAAAAAAGCTATAAGTTGGGTACATGACAAAGCAGAAAGACCGGAAATTGTGGTGTTGTCAACCAAGAAAGGTGTGGAAGCAACAAAGAGAGCTTGGTGGAAAATGAAAAGAAAGAGAAGCAAGGACTCCATTACATGTAAATATTGAATAATAAAAGATGTTACACAAGGAAACGACATTATAATAAACACTTAAAACAAAGGTCATGACCCAAACCAAAAACGTACCAAAACAAAGGCAAGGCAAATAAAACCATAGTAAGTGTACATCCAGCATAAAGAGACCATTGCTATTTTCTCATGTTGATTTCATGCATGAATGATCCATTTCATTTATGGATGGTGTTATGGTGATTGATATTCGTAGTTGTTGGTGTGTTCTTTTGGTGTTTTTTAACTCTGCCCATCGCTCTTTCCCTCTCTATGATCATTTGCCAATGCCTCTCTCTTCCCCTCTTTGAAAACCTCTCCTTCTTCACGCCGCCGACCTTACCAACACTACTTTTGCATTCTCTTTGCATTCTTCCTATAATCTACCCAAATTCTTCCCCCGATCGTCCTATATTTTGATCATCGTTCTCTTTTAACTTGTTGCCCATGCCGTCGTCACTTGTTTACTGGTACATCTGTCTCTTCTTTGCTGTCACTCTTTCACTCTTGTTTTTTTTTCTACATTGTTTTCTGTTCCTTTTAGCTCAATTGGGTATCTTTAGTTTTGCCTGTTTGATCGGTATCTGCTGTCAAAATTGGACCTTTTTTGTGATTTCCAATTATTGTTTATGATGATCATGATTTTGATCATTAAGCTCCTGTCTTTTCCGATGAAGTGGTTAGAATTTGTGTCCAGAATTGTATAACCAATGCGATTATTGCGGTTGCTGCGTCTTATATCACTCTTGTTTCCTGTTCTTTGGTGACACTGAAATTTAGGAAAATGTCTCTAATCATTTCGATGACAGTGATCTTAGTTTTAGACTGAAAAGGTTTACTTAAAATCGATTTATAGACTGTGGAATTGTTTTGTGTTGATATAAAGATTGATCATTGATATATTAATTATGTTTGTGTCTGTGAGTGTGTGTTTGCTCGTGGGTCTTGTTTCTCTTGGGAGTCATTTCACAGTGACATTGCCTCCACAAGAGCATCAAATTGAAGCAATGTTATTTTAAGATTTCATTTATATAAAAATAAGATAAGTCTAAAAATTGGATGTATTTGTGTGGGTGGATGATCATAATTGGACAATGTGGTTTGCCTGTGTCAACTGAACTTCTAGTAGGAAATGACAATGACGAGTTTTCAACTGATGAATTATACCTCGTATGTGTTTTATTGCTACATTATTTGCAATGCTACTTCACTTGTTGGTGGCTTTCTATGTTTTAGACTTAGCTGTACTGAAGGGCTTTTGTGTGGTTTTGCACTGGCTTGCAGACTTGACTTCATCTGGCAAAAAGGAATTCTTGAACATTTTTCAGTTCACCAGAATGGAAGATCAGAGAACTGAGATAGAATTTGATGAATTCGAGAAGCTTCTAGGGGAGATACCAAAAGCTACTTCTGGGAATCCGCACTCTGAAGAAGGTGGACTCAAGAGTGTGTCTTTAAATGGTGGCTTGTCACATATTTGTGTGAATTCTTCCAAAGGACCTTTGACAGAAAAACTCCAGAGCAACGGTAGATTTGATGACAGAAAACTGTTACTTAGTAAAACTAATGGATCTCCAATCAAGAGGGTCCAAAGAGAGGATCCAAATTTGCCTGATGACCAATCCTTGACATCTGCATTTTCAGAATTGAGCTTTAAAAGTGGCAGTCCTTCAGCAAATTGTAAATCTTCTCCGAATCATGCTGTTTTATTGGATCGCAACTACACAACAAGCACAAAGAATTTAGGTGCCAGTAGAGATTCACCACCCGCATTGGCTGTTCCTTCTTTCCAGTCACACGATACACCTTGTGGTTTCATCGAATGTAATGTGAACGAAGCTGCTCAAGAAAGCATTAATTTTAACAAATTTGGTGGCCGAGAACAGAAGAAGATGCCAATTGGTTATTGTCAGACACGACCAATCGAAAATTTCTCCACTGCATTGCCTCTAGCTCATGGAGTGCAGGGTTTTCAGTACATCCCTAACGTGGCTGTCTCTGATTTGGAGTTTCCTATACTATCTGATCAGCAACGTAGCTTTGCAGATATCCAATCTCATCTTCCTTGCTTACATTCATCACAGTTTAACGAGCCTCACATCAGCTGGAGAAATATTGAAGAGGAACAATATTACAGAATGCATCATCAATGTTTATATTTGCAGCAACTACGTAATCAATGCATGGAAGCTCAGCACCCTATCCAAGTGAATGGAACTGTTGCAACTAAGCTAATTGGCCGAAACGGGAGACAGCCATATGTTGAAATGCCTCTCTCTCATCAACTTCAGCAATCAAATCAAGCATCATTCTGTAACAACTATGGACTAACTAGAGGTTTGAACCAATCTCCAAGTGCCATACAGATTTTTGACAAAGTAGCAAAACAGAATTTTCCTGAAAAGATTCTGACAAGATCTTAAGGTTTGAATTTGCTCAAAGAGATGAAGTTTGGCTCTGTGGATGGAAATGAACCGCTTGCTCATCTAAACCATAATGGAAAGGTCTTATCAAATGGTCATCTCCGGGTTGGCTTATCTAATCCAACTGCTGAATGTTTTCAGGCAGATCATTTGACCTCATGGAACTTCCTCCCTGATGTTTCAGATATCAAAGGTACCAATCTCAGGCTTCAGTCTCAGAAATATCACTCTGTGGATGACTTCACTGGTAGAATATATCTGATGGCTAAGGACCAGCATGGCTGCCGCTTCCTGCAAAGAAAATTCTCTGAGGGTGCCCCACAAGATGTAGAGAAGATTTTCCTTGAGATTATTGGTCACATTGTGGAGCTGATGACAGACCCTTTTGGTAATTATTTAGTTCAGAAGTTGCTTGAAGTTTGTGATGAGAATCAGCAAATGCAAATACTCCGTGCCATCACTGTGAAACCTGGGGAGCTTGTTCGAATTTCATGTGACATGCATGGGTGTGCTCTCTGTCCCACTCTCTCTTTCTTTTGTGTTTTATGTTGTCTACTTTCTTCTGCGATAAAAAGATATTTTCCACTTAATGGTTAATCACTTTTCAAACCTCTCTCTTAAAAACAGGACAAGGGCTGTTCAGAAGGTTATTGAAACGCTCAAAACCCCTGAGCAGTTTTCCATCGTTGTCAATTCACTGAAGCCTGGCATTGTGGCTTTAATAAAGAATATGAATGGTAACCATGTGGCGCAGCGCTGCTTGCAGTATTTACTGCCAGAGTACAGGGAGGTAAGGGACATTTATCCGCAAAATTAAGTCATGTTTTTAGTCGAATCATGTTGGTGGCAACTACTTTTTATTCAGTTTTGTGCATTGAGCTTCTTTAATTGTCCCTTGCCAGTTGTCATGAAAAGAATGGATGCTGTACACATCATTCATGATATTTATTATTATCATTTTGAACATGTTCCTTGTGATTTAAAGACCGATACAATTTGTATGAATCAAGATTGATGATTGACCAAGCTAATGAGCTCTCTTTGTATCTTGCATTGCTAAAAGAGAGGGTAGAATTCATAGACCATCTAAAAGGATGCACTAGCGATTTGGCATGAGATAGGAATGAACTGCAATTAATAATATTGAGTAGTAATCAACTCGGCACCATGAAATTCTAATAAGGATTTTGCGCTGCAGTTCGTATTTGATGCTACAATTGCCAACTGTGTTGAACTTGCAACTGATCGTCATGGCTGTTGTGTACTTCAAAAATGCCTGAGCCACTCTGAGGGCGAGCAACGGCGTCGCCTAGTCTGTGAGATCACATCCAGTGCACTGGCCCTTTGCCAAGATCCATTCGGGTACTTTGTTTTCTCTTTCCGTATATTGCCTGCCTGTGTTTGTTTCAGAAGGATTTTCAAATTGGTGCTGGCCTTTGCTAACCATGTTTGTGAAATTATAGATTTGCCTTGTATAGGAGTGCATGCCTAATGATCAAAAGATTAGCTGTAATCAGTTGACTAGTTTAGAATATAAGCTGGTTACGCATGGATTATCTTTATTTGATGGCCAGAATAGTTTCGATAGTACACTCATTTAAACCAATTCTAAACAGAAGCATTGGTTGCTGAAGGACCTTTGATTCTCTAGATTTTATTGGTCGAAATACAGGAGCTTTTCAACCTAGCATAATTCTGACCTATTTATAAATGTTGTATGCATAGTTGATAGTGAGTGATAAAGATCTCATCATTCCATTTAAGCTAATGGCAGGCTTTACTTAATTGCTGAATTCAAGCACCAGTATTGATTGATTCCTTTTCGGATGCAGCTTCTGTTGTCCTGTGATGGCATTTGATATATATAGAATGTTTCTGTAGGTTTTTAAAAGGTTCAAATTTTGCAGGAACTATGTTGTGCAATTTGTGTTTGAGCTCCAGCTTCCATGGGCAACGAAGGACATACTTGATAAGTTGGAAGGTAAATACGGGGAATTGTCAATGCAGAAGTATAGCAGTAATGTGGTAGAGAAGTGCCTGAAATATGCAGGAGATGAACGTTGCAGTGGTATTATAAAGGAGCTGATAAGTAATGCTCGCCTGGATCAAATCATGCAAGACCCTTATGGTAACTATGTTATTCAGGCGGCATTAAGTCAATCAAAGGTGGGGTATATATAGTCAAATTAATTTGGAGTTGTGCAGTTGATATTTGACAACATTGGAGCAGAAAATGATAAGATGTTATGTTGTGTTGATTGATTGATGGTCAGGGAAGTGTTCATTCTGCACTGGTGGAGGCCATAAGACCTCATGTTCCTTTGCTTCGGAGCAGTCCATATGGGAAGAAAGTGTTGTCCAGTAATAGTTTGAAGAAGTAACTGTAAGTACATTCGTAGTCTTCCATAAGTGTAAGCGAATAATTTTGACTATTATTTTCATGGTTTTTAGGTGGAATGTTGCAGATTCTGTCGTCGAATTCCCGGAGGAAGTGGCTGTAAATTTTGTAATAAAGAGAAAATGTGAGAAAGAGGAAGGAAAAGGAAGAATTGTGAGGGGTGTTATGTTATTCGTCAGAAAGAGCAACTTCGGAAAGACACGGGAATGGGAATGGGAATGGGAATGGGAATGGAAAGCCGTGTATATTATTTTTGGTTAAGCTCATCTCCATTTTTGTTTTTCCTGCTCTGCTCTGTATATTTCATGTTCATACATTGCTGCTTCTAGCTATTGTTTATTATTATTCTTTTTTTTTCTTTTTTCTGTTGCATAATTTCTTTTTCTTCTTTGGTGATGCTGCATTTCTTTCTTTCTTCCCCCTCCCCTCTCTCTCTCTCTCTCTCCTGAAGTCACAAAATTGGGGATTTGTAATATGTTAAAAATCAAATTAAAATTGCTGATGAATCTAATTAGCTAAAATTTTAAATTGTTGAATGTTGATTGATTTTTTTTTTTGAACTTGAACGTCAAAACAATCATGCGGTCTAAAAAATACAATTATGCGCTGAATTTCAGGCTCATCCTAATTCTCAGGGAATCAAATAAAAACTCAGGAAAAAAGTATAAAATAAAAACTTTCGTCTTTTAACTGTATCCTTCAATTTTCTGTCTCCGGCCAATATATATTAAAAAAAAAAGAAAAAGAAAAGAAAAATGGGTAATGAATGATATCCAGATTGATGATGGTGCAGTATAGTTTGTGTTTCCGATCTGGTGTTTCGCTGGCTCCCGACTTGCCTTTGCCTTGTGTGAATCCGCATTAAACACCAGCTGTGGCTTCTCCCCATCTCAGCCACACCTCATCAACTCCATCCCAACTTTCCATTCCTAAATCACTCCTTCTTTTCTCCCAATTCGGATCCCTCAATTTCGATCTACCATGGACAAGTCAAGTGCCTTGGAGTACATCAACCAGATGTTCCCCACAGGTCTCTCTCTTTCTCTTCCCGACTCCTTCATGCATTTCTTCCTTCCCTTTCTCTGTAATAAATGATTTCTTTTCACTCCTCATTTGCAGAGGCATCTCTATCTGGTGTTGAGCCTCTTATGCAAAAGATACACAGTGAGATTCGCCGTGTTGACGCCGGTATTCTTGCTGCCGTCCGCCAGCAGGTCTTCCCCTCTCTTTTCTTTTTTTTTTTGTTATTTTTTTTTATCACAAAGCATCGCCTTTTAGCTTGTCCATCACTATGGCCACCGATACTCTTCTCTGCTACTTGTTGTTCAGAGCAATTCCAGAACCAAAGCCAAGGAAGATCTTGCTGCTGCTACTCATGCTGTCCAGGTCTGCAAAACCTCTTATCTTTCTTTTCTTTTACTCCTTCACCTATCCTCATGGATTATGTAGTTTGTGTTTCGATGTAAAACTGTTGAAGCCTTATATTCATTTTCTTGAATTTTTTGGTCTTCGCGAGTTCATTCTCTTTTTCTTGCAACACAGGAGCTCATGTACAAAATTCGCGAAATAAAGACCAAAGCCGAGCAAACTGAGACAATGGTTCAGGAAATATGCCGTGATATTAAGAAATTGGACTTTGCAAAGAAGCACATAACAACTACAATTACTGCCCTACATCGTCTTACCATGTTAGGTTGGTCTATCATCTTCCTTTTATGTTGACATAACCGATAATATTCCTTAGAGTTCCGCTGCATCAATGTTGTAGTTATTAAGGTTACAGATTTAATTTGTGGAGCTTCTCTGATGAGAATTATGCCAGTTGAGACTGCGAATACTTTTGAAGCTGAAATGTACTCTACTTGTATCACTGCAGAGCATTTCGTTTCTGTTTCTTCCTGGCTTCTATTTGTGCAATTGCAATTGTGGTCACTTGAATATTTGAATTACGGAATTCATTTTTTGCTATAGTCTTTTTCCTTTTGTAAGCGGTAAAACTGTAATTTCTTTGAAACTTGTAGAGATTAAACCCATGAATTTTATTTTTCATAAGAAAGAAGGAAGATTTTATGAAAACATTGGCTATATTGATGTTCTCTTGTGCTTCAGTGTCTGCTGTTGAGCAGCTTCAAGTAATGGCTTCCAAAAGACAATATAAGGAGGCGGCTGCTCAGCTCGAGGTATTATACTAGATCTTCTGTTTTTTTTTTTCTTTTTTTTTGTGATCAATAGGTGCTCTACCTGTTATATACCTTGAAACACTTTATATAACAATAATGTGGCCTGATTGTTGAATTTGTATTTTCTTGCTCTAAGGAGGCAAAATGGTCTTTTTGGTGTTGGATAGAAACATCTTGTAGCATGCTTTGTATCGCAGTGAGTGTGTTGTGCCATCTAGAAGTCACATGTTAGAACTTCTTATGCCCAGTTGCTTCCATTGACCAGAAAATAATCTTTCTGCAATTAATTACATATATGTATTATTATTATTCGGGGATTTATTATTCTCATTAGAAGGTAGAGCGAGTACAAACTTCTGATATCTAGACCTTTTCTTCTTGAACATGATCTTCTTTTCATGCATGCTGACTAGTTGTTGGTGTTACTGGAGATTTATTTTATGATATGCAATTTATTCAATCATACTTCTGTCTTCTTTACTTTCCAGGCTGTGAACCAATTATGCAGCCATTTTGAAGCCTACAGGGACATACCTAAGATCACAGAATTGAGGGAGAAGTTTAAAAATATCAAACAAATACTGAAATCATATGTATTTTCTGACTTCTCAAGGTATATATTTGGGTTTCTTGAAATATTTTCTTCCTGGCAAGAGCAATTGAAGTTTATTTTTTGGTTCCTAGGATTTATTCTAGGAAGTAATAAATATCCATTCCATTTTCTGAAATCATTTTAGAAGAATAGTTCCTTTAGCAATGTGTGTCGTTCTGTTTATTAAAAAATTAGAAAATAGTTTCTTGACTTTGATGTATCAGATTCTGTAGTGTTCTGTTTTCATGCCTGTGTAGTGTCAGCATGAAATAGACGGGGTATTTGCTGGAGAGAGAAATAACATATAAATTGTTTGTTTTCCCAATAAATTTGGGAAGATATTTATGAAATGCAGATTACATCTAGAGTCTTATTAACTCATGTAAAAGTTCCTAGTGCTAATATGCAGTCATGATTGTGTCATTTTTTGCTCTGCATCGTCCCCTCCCCTATCTTTTGGCTATAAATGGTTTCTGTTTTCTCTTCATTTGACTTCCTTCTATATTAATCTCAGCCTAGGTACAGGGAAAGAGACTGAAGAAGGTAATTTACTACAGCATTTATCTGATGCATGCTTAGTCGTTGATGCTTTGGAACCATCAGTGAGGGAGGAGTTGGTAAATAATTTTTGTAGCAGGGAGCTTAAATCATATGAACAAATATTTGAAGGAGCTGGTTTGTCACATACTTCATTTGTTTCTTATTAAGATTTATTATATAAATATCCATTTATGATAATATTAATGTTTCTCATTTGACCAGAGTTGGCGAAATTGGATAAAACTGAAAGAAGATATGCATGGATCAAGCGTCGAATAAGAACGAATGAAGAGATATGGAAGATATTTCCTTCTTCGTGGCTTGTTCCTTACAGGCTTTGTATCCAATTCTGCTAGAAGACAAGGTTTGTTGTTTTAATTATTGGGAATCAAATCTTATAACTGGTAAAGAAGCCTGGATGTCATATTTGTGACTTTTCTTATTTGTGTGATGTTTTTCTTTCTTGCTTTCTTCTTATCTTCCTGAAAGATTTGCCTTGAAAGATAGTTTTTAATATTTCATGTTTTTCTATTGAAGATTGGACAGTTATACCACCTTAAATGGGCTCACCAGGGAATTGTACATGATTTTAATATGTTGCGCCTTCCATTGTTTGATAAAGGAAGACATAACCAAATCTACTTTGCATATGTAATGGAAAATGGAAATGAATGGATAGCACAGCCATGAAGAGAATACTGTTACATGTGTAGCATCTACTGTTAAGGAATCATTATGTTGATCCCAAATTGCCTTTTTTATTTAGAGGAAAAAAGATGTAATTATACTGGTTAGTACTTGCTTCTAAAAATGTTTTGCCCTTTTATCCTGTTTTTAGGAAACAATTGGAGGCAATACTTGAGAATCTCAAAGAGAAGCCAGATGTTGGAACATTGTTACTGGTATTGCATATCAACTCATGAATTACAAGTTTGTTTTTGTCCATTTTATCCATATGGAATACAATCATAGGATTTTGACTAGATTGGATCTACTTTCTCTAACTATTTTGTTACGCGATTGACCACTTTGTTCAATGTTTGTTTTACTTAAAATGTTATGAACCATGTGGATTGCAATATCATGGAATCTTCAAAATTAAACTGATTTCCATCTTTCATAAAATAAAATTTGATGTATCCGAGGAGGGTATTTGTGTGCTGTGTGTGAATGTGCAGAGGCGTGTAGTGACATTTGATCCAAGTAAATTGTATTAGGTGCATGAATCTTTCAGTCTTATGTTCTTTGATTCTTTGGTGTTCATTGCAATAAACATTCCTTTTAAATAATATGATCTCTGGATCCCATTTCACTTGCAAATGTGACATCTAAGTTTTCCAACTATCTCAGGCATTACAACGTACTCTAGAATTTGAGGATGAGTTGGCAGAGAAGTTTGGTGGTGGCACTCAGAGTAGAGAGGTTGGTAATGAGATTGAAGAAATTGGAAGGGAAAATTATAGTAAAAATGTATCAGATATTCGAAAGAAATATGAAAGAAAGCTTGCTGCAAATCAAGAAAGTGCAGATGAAGTATGTCATACGTGCTGCTTCATATGGCTGAAATAAGAGTAATAATTCAACTTTCAAGTGATAGTGAAACTAATGATTCATCTCCTTTGATTTTTCTTTAACAGGGGAAGGATGGAAACAAAGAATTGTCCGTGCCTGGTGCTGGGGTACATATATAAACATTTTTTTATGGTTAAATCTCTCTGATGTAATAAAAATGCTTAACATTTAGAACATTTGATTGAATTGCAAATTTATTTTAGTTGGAGAGAAGTTTAACTTATGTCATTCTTACTTTGCTTTTGCAGTTCAACTTTCGAGGAATCATTTCGTTGTGCTTTGAACCTCATTTGACCATATATGTGGAACTAGAACAAAAGACACTAATGGAGAATTTGGACAAGCTAGTTCAGGTAGTTTGAGTGTATTGCTTATTATCATATGAGATTTACATGAATTCATGCTTATTACTTCATACTTTTTGACAACGCTTATAACTTCATTCTTATTTCTTTAATATAGGAAGAAACGTGGGATATTGAAGAGGGCAGTCAGAGTAATGTTTTATCTAGTAGCATGCAAGTAAGCAACTAGGCCTGCCTTCTTTATTATGTTCATGTAATTCTTGTCAAGTACATTTTAGTGATGTTCTTCATCTTGATCTCTTTTTAGTTGTTTCTTATAATCAAGAGGAGCTTAAAAAGATGCAGTGCTCTGACAAAGAGCCAGACCCTATTTAATTTGTTCAAGGTAAATTTTTAACTTTTTCTGTTAAAATAATGTTTTGTCGATGTTGCATAGGGACATACTGGTCAGCAGAAACTTTTATTTTTTACTATTAATGAAAATAAAAGATATTGATGATAATTTGATGCTCTGAATGTAGGATACATGAGGTTATGAATATGACACTAACAGTAATGATATAACATAGTTTAACCTAAGTACTGAATCTCCATTGATCAATATTATGATTTAGGAATAATAAAACTCACTTGCAAGTTCAAACTATGACTAAAGAATGGAAAAGTGGATTAGTTTTAGTATTTGGAGCTAATGAGAACACAAAACTACAATAACAAGACATGTTGTATCTTACTATATGCCCTTCTCATCCTTAGGTGTTTGAAAAAATACTTAAAGCATACGTGACAAAGCTTAAGGCAAGACTACCTAAGGGTGGTATGGGGATTGTTGCGGCTGCCACTGGAATGGATGGACAAATAAGGGTATCATTTTT
>CAODLS012422202.1:0-33316 GCA_948243855.1 Flueggea neowawraea | reverse complement strand
TTTAATGTAATATTTTTATTTTAACGAATTATTTTTATTTGAATGAACTATTTTTATTTTAATGAATTTGGGGTAGAAAGTATTAAATGAAGTAGTAGATAAAAGTTGAGGGATTAAAATAAAATTGTGTTTAGTGAAAAGTTGAGTAGGCATCTCGCAGGACTCTTAAAGTAGCCCCTAGGTTACGGATGAAAAAGCTGAGGGGCTAGGAACTGGGGACTTTAATAAAATAATAATAAAAACGCTGAGCAGGCATCCCACGAGACGACTTCAGGGACCCTGAGTTACGAGTAGCCTAAGGGAGGGGCTTTTGTCATTAAAAAATATTTTTTAATAAAAATTGTGCCACCTAAACAAATTAAATGGAATCTGTTATTTGAAGTAACATATGCAAACATCGGGGAGGGTGAAGGAGTTTTTTCAAGACACAGATACCGCAGAAGAGATAGCACTATACCACAGAGACGACAAATGATTAACCCATTAAAATTGAATTATACTATATGATAATTAATTGGAAATGTTTCTTGTAGATAATTTTTTTCTACAATCGGATGGTTGTAGGAGTTCTTGCAACTTTTCTTATTAAGGTGTAATGTTTCTTTATTAGAATTTATAATTTTTTGATTATTAATAATTTATATTTATATATGATAAATTTTTACTATTTTAATAAGGGAAAGTTGCACATTGATAAGTTTATTGCATCTTAATAAGAAATGTTGTAAAAGCTCCTACAACCATCTGGTTGTAAGAAAAAAAAAATATCCATATATGTAGTTATGCTTGAATTCTAAACTAACAACTAAAATATGTTTGTTTTATATATTTTACACATTCTTATTATGTGTAACAACGCTAATATTATAAATATTTCAAAACTCAAATTCAACATTTTAGGAAAAAAATACATTACCATCAAACAACATTTTATTAGTGATCATGCTTTAAAAAATGGTAAATTTTTTGCTTCATTAAAAAGAAAACTTTGCATGATTGAAATGTGATGCATTGCACTTTCTTGCATTGTTATCTGAGACAGTAATTTGGATAAACTGGGCCATGAAGAAATTATTTGATTTTAATGACCAATGACTTTCGGATGGAAGACGATTTTTTCAGAATTAGCTCCAAAAATCCTTATCAATACAAACATAAGCCTTACTTATGTCTATCTAAGCGATGGGTAGCCCTTCTACCTTTGAGTTTTCGTTTTCAAATAATGTGCAACTTCACCCTTTTACATTTGACCCTTTTAAATTCTCCACCTCCATTTCACTCTCGACGCCATTTATATTGAGTTCAGTTTTGATGATGATGAATACAAAACATCTATGAACATCCAGGAAAGAAGTGCAAACGTGCAGACTCTGTGATTTGTGGAAACAAGGCACGTTATAAATGATCTACGGACGTAGATATTGTGCAATACGCGTAGACATGCATGATACTGGAGGCAGAAAGCATTAGATCTTTCTCTATGTACGCGGTAGTTCGTGCTACGCACGTTGACGAGCATCCAGATTAAAGAGAAAAAGGTCAAGGCGCACAAAGACAAGTTGAAGGATGAACAAGGCGCGTTGAAGAGCAAAGATGTGATCTTTAAAGAAAAGAACAACGCACATAGATAGATAGCAACGCACATAGACGAGATGAGCTGGACTAGCTGACAACGCTAAGATGCTCATCAGGAATTTGAATTTGAATACTCCTGACACTCCCTAACACAAATCACATGCAAAATCAGATGTGCAGACTTTAATCAGACGACTACGCACGCAGAGCATAGTGCAATGCACATAGGAAGCCACTGGGTGGAAAATGTTCATTCTAGAATTCAAGCAATGCACATAGAAAGTGGTACTATGCACGTAAAACTCAAGATCAACGCACGTAGTAAAGAAACAACGCACATAGATGTTGATCTACATAAAACCGAGACCATTAGAGTTCTATCAATGCATGCAGACTTGCATACACATCATGTAGAACTCAGAAGGAACGAAGAACTACTAGCGTAGAAGAGGAACAACACACGTAGTGAAGGGTAAGGTCAGTACTGAGCAAAATTTGTCTTATTCGCCAACGGCTACTTCAAGGCTTCAACAGCTACTTCAAGGCTCCAATGGCTATATTTCGAAGAGTAGTTATAAATAGACATCCAAAAATAGAAGAGATAGGAGAGAGACATATGCTAAAGCTTGTCATCCATTTTATCTCTCTTCTTTACCTTTCTAACTCATGTGAGCCATTCACTTGCAAAATTTTCTTTTGGGTTGGTTTTGTAACAATCAAAGTATTTGATTGAGGGTAGACAGGTTTCCTTGTAGATCCTGTGAAAAACAAGAGAGGATGCTAGTGAGCCTAGAAAAACTAGTGTTGATTTTCTTATTTTGTCCATAAAACAAGATGAACAGTTTTCTAATTGATCCTGCAAAAACTAGGTGAACGGTTTTCTAGTTGATCCCGCAAAAACTAGGTGAACGGTTTTATAGTTAAGCCTGCAAAAATTAGTGTAACGGTTTGCTAGTTAAGCCCGCAAAAACTAGTGGCTTGGTTTTCTTGTTTTGTCCTTAAAACAAGGTGTAACAATTTGCTTGTTGATCCCGCAAAAATAAGTTGTTGTAAACGGTTTTCGTCCACCCAGAAGTGAGGAGATAGTTGATTGAATTCTCTAGTGAATCTAGAGGAGTGAAAGTAGGTCAAGAGGACCGAACTACTATAAATATTGAGTGTTGATTTTCTCTCTCCCGTACTCTCCTTTACTCTCTTTATTTGATTTACATTTGCATTTGATTCATTATTGAGTGTGTGGATTGGATCTTTAGAGCTTCCGCATTCGACTTTGATTTTGATTTAAAAGAACTTTGTTATTTGTTTTAGTTTGCAAAAGATTTTCAACAAAGTTTTTGAACTTGCTAAAAATCCAATTCACCCCCTCTTGGAGTGTCATTTCCACAGCATATTGGGACTCTTCAATTTAGTTCTCTCTTTCTACCTCCATTTCACGTCTAGTGCCTTTAGCAATGGTTCTTGTTCTCTCTCTCATCTCATTCTCTCCATTTCATGTCTAATGGTACGACTAGGTTTTTAGATTTATTACAATGATGGGTTTTTAAATTTTATTTTGTGATGGGTTTTTAGATCAAATTTCAAATGAGTTCTAATGATTTGACATTGTGTTTGAAATGATATGTGCCCTTCTAACAACAGTTCTTGACGTAATATATGGCAATACGACATTGCCTACACATTTACTCTTGTCTCTCTCAACTTTATCACTTTCACTCTCCACCTCCATTTGACATTCTCTGTCTCCATTTCACACTCGATGCCATCTCGCTCTCTCTTTCTGTCCTCTATTTCACATCTAATGCCTTTAGCAACAATTCTCTTTCTCTCTCTCATCTCGTTCTATCCATTTAACGTCTAATAGTACAATAGGTTTTTAAGGGATTGAAATTTGATGTTGCGCTTTTAAGGCTGAGCAGTTTGAGTAATTGTTGGATAGAATAACTCTATTTTTATTAAATATCGCTGAACAAAAGAAATGATAAAAGTCAATTATTTGTTTTATATTCACTAACAAAAGTTATATTTTTTTAGCTTAATACATACACAACCCCAAAACTTGTATCGATTTGGTGATCGACCCCCCAAACTTTGTCATGTTGGTCCAACCCCCGAACTTGCTAATTTTAAATGTCATAACCCCCTTGTGGCGCGTGTGGATGTAAAATTATCCTAGGTGGGAAAATTTTAACATGATCCAATCGAATTGAATAAAAAATGAACAACGCCTGGACACAGTCAAACCAACCTATCATCACCACTACAATTCCTAACAACCGTATCACCACCACCACCAGCCACTTCACATACTAGACCCTCTCACCACTAATGACTATTAACAATCCTAGCAAGAACAATCTAAAATTAGCAAGAATCACCAAGAAAATCTAAAAATAATATAAAACAAAATTAGAAAGAAAACTCAAACAACAATCAAAATCATTCTTTCTCATCAATTCTCTAGCTCATCATCTCTCTCTTATCATTTTTCTCTCCGGCAACTCTCTCTTGTTAGAAACACAAACAAGCAAGCAATCTTAGTATCAGAAGCACAAGCCATATGGATATGCTCTCTCTCTCTCTCATCATTTTTAGAGAAAGAATCGTCATATATGTTCTCTTAATCATCAAATCTCTCTCTCATCAATTCTTTCTTGTCAACTCTCTCTCTCTCTCTCTCGTCATTTCTAAAGAAAGAAGCTTCAAAATATGTTCTCTTTGATTTCTTTATCGTGCCAAAGAGAAGAACAAAGAGTGATGGGTATGTGTTGCATGGTTTTTGTGTGTGTGAGAGAAGAAGAATAAGGAGGAGGAGAGTGACGGGTATGTGTGGCGTGGTTTTTATATGTGAAGAAGAAGAAGAACATGAAGAAAACGAAGATGATTTGATATGGTTTTTTCGGTGAAGACACACAAATTACTCTAAAATGGGGTGGATATAGTGGTTCACTCTTTTGAACCTTTCTTGCAAAAACACAACACTTAAACAAATTATTAGTAACAAGAGTCTGAGTGTGTGCTAGTGAAAATAGGCTAAAATAAAATAAGCTAATATAGTGGTTCGGCCAATTCTCAGTGACTATGTCTGCTCTTCAAGCTCCAAGATTGATTTTCACTATGCTAGCCTCCAATACTCTTCCTTACAGCAACCACTTTCTAAGCTAAGTGGGAATTTGTCTATTGTTAGCCTAAGATAACAATCCAAGAAGGGGGTGAATTTGATTTTGTCCAATAAAAATTTAAAACCTTTTAATTTAAACACAATATTCCTTTTTAAAAACCTTTTAAGGAAAATTGCAATCCAAAACACATAAGTAAAGATAAATGAAAGAGATGTTAGAGAAGATAAAGCCCTAATGCCCGAATTTATAGTGGTTCAATCCTCCTTGACATACGTCCACTCCTCAAGCCTTAGCTTGAGAGTTTTGAATCCATTAAGTCTCCTCTCTTCATGGGTAAAGGAAATTCATTACACCACTTATTTTGTAGGCTTACAAGCAACCTTTACACCTTGTTTTTCCAAGTCAAACAAACAAACCTAAGCAACACTTGCTTTTACAGGGAACAAGCACGGAAACCTATACTACCCTTCAAGATTAACACCAAAGCTTGATTACAAGTAGATTTCTAATCTCAGAATAACCTCACACACCAAACCAATTAATCAAAATTACAAAACAAAGCTCATTTGGTATGCAAAAGCTCAAGAACAAGATGAGAGAGAAAGTCAAATGACAAAGTAGCAAAGCTTGGACACACTCTCAGTAATGTTCTTACCTGCTTTAGGTTTGAGGATGTCTATTTATAACCACGCTTGCGAAAAATATCCTTTGAAATCCCAAGATATTCGTTGTGACTAAATAGTAAAAATCTAATTTTTACTAACATCACTCCATTTACGTGCGTAGACAACCTTCTAGTGCATAGTCCATTTATCCATCAGAATACACCATGCATTGTAGTCTAATCTACGTGTTTTTCCTGAACTTCAGTGGTCACTGCCTTGTTCAACTTAGCGTCTGAGTGCTTAGATGTACCACTACGCTCATAGCCTTAGACTTTTTCGTGCTTAGTGATTTCTTTCAATGTACATTGTCGATTTCCAAGATATCACCTTTGATTTCCAACGTCATCATGTCAGGGATATTCAAACTTTCAAAATTTTGAGTAGTGTCTAATGGTTTAGTTAGAGTTTGTCTTCATGTGATCTATGTGTGTTGTGTATCAACAACGTGCGTAGTCTCTGCACTTCAAAGATTGCACCTTTACTCATCTAAGTGCCTCCATCGTTCCTCGAATACTTCAAAAGAAATCATCTCATCATATATAAATCCCAACTACGTGCATTGTTCCATTCCAGTAAGTCTCTGTTTCACTTCAACGTGTATAGAACATCTCTTCTACATGCTTAGAAAATATATGGACCTTTTGGTCTTCTGATACATAACAACTACATGCACTGTTTAATGTCTACGTGCGTAGTGGAGTTTTATTATCCTTATGTTCTTAAGTCTTGAAGATCTAGGCATTTTGCACCGATTCTACGTGCTAAAACTTAACTCATATTGCCTCGTACAGATTTTGACAAAGTCAATGTGCATAGGTGCAGGCACTATGTGCTAGGAGCCAACTCAGATAATCCACTAAGTGTCAGGACTCCATCTGCATGTGTAGCACTATGCTCTACATTCTTTGAAGTAACTCTAGCGTTCGTAGGGGTTAACAATGTGATTAACTTAACTATTTCAATTGTTTTGTTATTCATCAAAACTAAGTGGGATTTTACATGTTGACCAAAATTGGCTCAATATCTCTTACAGCTAGTTGATTTTGGTTAAATTATAAACCAAATAGAAACTATGCAATCAACCTTTGATTGCACTTCCCTAACTCAAATACAAATGTTTACAAACTCTTACAGAGATTACAATTGAGAAACAAAGTGGTGGGATTTTGGTATAACATAATGAAGCAAACTACCCACAAATGAGGCTAGTTTTTTAGCACCAAATGAAGAATTGATGTAGCAACGAGTTAGGTGCCTTATTTTTTCCTTTAAGCCTCTGTTTATAGTGTTTGAGACCCCGTTAAATTTGATTGAACCGTTGGACTAGCTCATGGACTCGATGGAAATCAATCATAAAGCAATTTTGAAGTTGACAGCTTTCATTAGTCGACTACCAGGATCATTTGACTACCGGCTGCAATTTTCACTTCTGCTCGTATGGTTAGTCGACTACAAAGCTCATTAGTCGACTACAGGATTCAATTTTTACTTTTGTTCATACGGTTAGTCGACTACCAACTTTCATTGGTCGATTGCCAAAGTCACATATTCGTTAAATGATCATTATTCTTGAAAGATTTGACTTGTAATTCACGAGAATGTAATTTCAAGTCAGATTTGAGCAATCTTGTCTTCATTAGCTGACTACCAATCTTCATTAGTTGACTACGGAGTGCTTTTGCTCCATTAGTTGACTCATGCCTTCATTAGTCGATTACCGACCGTTGTTGATGATTTTGTTTAGGGGTGAACAAAAAACTAGTTGACCCTAAAACACCCATCGAACCGACACAATTTAAACCAAACCGAAAGCAAAACCGAAAAAATAGGTGGATGTAGATGTAGAATTCTAAAAACTAAAAGGTTTGGTTCAATCGTTGTTTTAGCCATTCAAAAACTGAACCAAACCTAACCTTTCTTACATTAAAACTCCACCGTTTTGTTTTTTAATATATACATCTATTCTAACAACTTATCCTATCATATCATACTACAATATGTAATTATAATCATAAAACATGCATTCATACAGATTATTCACATCCAAATGTGCATACAATTTTTTTTTGCAAAACATGTAATCAGATTTAACAAAAGTACAAATAACACTCAATGTTTTCTATCAAAACTATATGTACAATGATAACATAATGCAGAGGAGGGAGAGTGTGGAACCCAACTAGATGACTTGTGCTCCATGTATATAAGTCAATTAGCCTCACGCTTGATCAAGTCCCAAAAACTATATATACTAAACCTGAAAAACACTTAGTGCTTTATATGAATCGCTACTTAGTGAGAGAGACTGTCATCGATAAATCCACAGCAAATAACATCCACATCCAAATATATATATTGATCACTCAACATGTAATGATGCAAGTGAATGTAATTCTTGTTTTTATCTTAGAGCTTGGCCATAACATGAAAATTCTCAACCTATATCCTATACTGTAAATCTGTAGAGACATATAGTTTCAAAGCTATAAGCCAACTAATGATCTGTGAACTGTAAGAGACATTAAGTCTCGAATCAAGTACTATATATGTGGAGATGTTTAGTCTCAAATTATATAACTATAAGAGAACTTAAGCATATTGGCCAAGTCCACCTTTTAAGTGGATAATGTAAGTGACAAATACCAATTCAATCTTTAGTCAAACTATACATATTCATTTTAACTGTGACTGTAATCAGATCGTATTAATGTCTTTGGATAACGACAAGTCAAATCATACACACTGTGTATGATAAATAGTAAGTCATATTTGATAAGATCATCCCATATTTCAAGAATTTGGCTATACTAGGTTCGAAAATAGTTAAGACATTATACATGTGTCACTTGTAAGAAATACCAGATATCTCGTATATTTGTACATGTATTAAACAAATCATTCCACGTAATCATATAGTATCATATTGTCACGACCCGTTTCCGGACCATGACCGACATACGAGACCAACCGTCTAAGGGAGCTCGGCCCATCTCATATAAGCCTCAAAGATTCAGAGATACTACCCATTTGCTCATTTTAAAACATTTATTAAAAAAAATTTGTTATCAAAACATATATAAGTAAAATCGGTTTACCATTTAACATAATATATGAAAACATGTATGAAACATATGTATATACAAAATCAATGTATGTACACTAAAATACAAAACCATGGCAATCTAGTAACCCTACAACATCTCGGTGCGGAGCTCTATCAAAAACAAAAGGAGCCCAAGTAAAAAGGCATTATTAACCAAAAGACGTCTCACTGGTATACAAGATGCGGTACAATTGCCAAAACCAACAACTGTAGACCAGGAAAATAATAACAGGTAGACAGAAAAAGAAAAGGGGTTAGAACCCAATAAGGAATAACACTCCAGAACGCCTCATACATGCCTCACAAAGACTGGTTTGAAAACAGTTCAAAGATTCAACATGCAAGTATAATGAGGATATACATACATATACACGTTACGTAGGTAGTAGTGTTTCAAAAATAATTTTGAAAACGTTTCCAAACAAAGCATACAACACGCACAAAAACATAGTAATTTAATCATAATATCAAAAACAAAGTCATAATATCGGCGATATGGGACCAGAAACAATGTGGTTGTAGTATGCACTACCAACCAAAATGAATATAAATGTGGGTTCTGCCACTAATCAAAAACAAATCATGTGTTGGGCTGGAACACATGGCTACATACATTCCTGGTAGTTGGGATCTATCAATACTTTGGTATACCAATGCCACACCCTTTCCTATCATATATCCCTATTACAACAAGTAATTATATTTATAAAATATATGTTTATACAGTTCATTCATATTAAAAGGTACATACAAAAATTTTTGAACATAACATGTAAATATTTTTAATAAATTTATAGACAACATTCGAATCTTCTTTTAAACTTTATGTACAAAGATGACAAAATGCAGAGGAGAGAGAGTATGGGACCCAGCAGGATGATCTATGCTCCATATATGTATGAATCAGTCAATCAATGTCACACTTGATTAACTTTCAAAAACTGTAAAGTTAAGGAACCTGGGAAAAACAGAGCGATTTATATGAGTTGCTACTCAATGAGTGAAACCTTCATCGATATATCCACAACAAATAGAACATGTATTTAAAATAAAAATAATCATGCAATATTCTCTATTGAAAGTGAATGCAATTTTGATTTCAATTTAGAGCTTGGCCAAAGTGCGATAAGCCTCAAGCCGGGTCCTGTACTGTAAATCTGTAGAGACATATAGTTTCGAAACTGTAGCCGACTGGCAATCTGTAAACTGTAAGAGACTTTAAGTCTCAATCTGTAAACTGTAGAGACATTAAGTCTAGAATCATGTACTGTATTTATAGAGGTGCTTAGTCTTAAATCATGTAACTATAAGATAGCTTAAGCATGTTGGCCAAGTCCGCCTTTTAAGTCGATAATGCAAGTGACATATACCAATTCAATCTTTAGTCAAACTATACATATTCACTGTAACTTCACTGTAACTGCAACTGTAATCAGATCATATCAATGTCTTTGGCTAATGACAAGTCAAATCATATACAATGTGCGAGATAAATGGTAAGTCATATCCATACCATATTTCAGATTGTCGCAGATTCACAAATAATATTCAAATATCATACATGTGTCACTTGTAAGCAATGCTATATATCATATATTTGCACATATAGTAAACAAATCATTCCACGTAATCACATATTCACATATCAAATAAACTATCAAAATTGGCACATTTTATTTCATATAGTAAACAAGTGGAGATACCTCCAATTTCTACTCACCTGGTCTCCGATTTTGTATTGAGTCATGAGGACCTCTGGTTTTCCACTCTACGAATAATTGGATCTTCCGAGTCTTTTACTTAGTCTTGCTTGATTTCCACGTTGAAGAGGGCTTATCTTTGTGTGAGAAATTGTTCTACAGAGATCAGAAGTTTGAAGTTTGGTGTGAGAGTGTGGAGGTTCTTTCTTTATTTAGAACAAAGAAAATGGTTCCACATAACCATATATATCTCGGTTGCCGACCTGAACTCCACCGTTTGTGATTTCTTTTTTTTTCTTTTGAGCTTGGTTGATAATGGTACAACTATGGACTTTAGGTTCTAGTTTTGTGATGTGAGTAAGGTTTGGACAAAATAAGTGTTTGAAGATAATCTAGTCTATATATGTAAGAAAATGAAATTGAGTTGGTCACCGCTTCACCTAAGCAAAATTTGTTTTATTTCCTAAATTTATTACAATCTTATCCCCCCATGTGCAGCTATAATTCTGGAGGTGATGAATCTCGTAGTTAAGTGTCACGCTTGTATCATATGTTTTATAATCCTAACATGTATGTGTACGAATATATTTGCTAACTTTGGTTTCAATCCTTACTCCTTTTCTTTGTTTTTACTCTTTTTAGTCTCTCTTATCATCGGTTAATACATTTTATTCATGACTTCAATCTTTTCAACTCCACTTGACATACATTGATAATAAAATTTCTATTCTAATTGATAATTTAAGACTATAAATGTGATCGTATTTATAGCAACTACGCGGTTGTATCTAATAGTTATTCTCAAACTAATTCCTTATAAATTCATTCTTGTACCTTAATCTATAATTATAACTATCTATAACAATTTCTATATGAAAATACTTATGCGATACATTTATCAATAAATATATGCTATGCATGATTATTTCAGGTTTAGGGTGTTACAACCAAAGGCTACGTACAACGTAACATAGGCGTCTCACATCAGATATAAAATCTATAATGATATATTATACAGAAACAGAGCATGCAAGTCAGAATTAAAAACAAGGAGCAAATATATATATATATATACATACATATATACATATATATATACATACATAGATACATACATATATACACATACATATATATTAATTCACATAATCCAATTATTATTATAGTCAATCCTCAGATTAGTCAAGTTTTAGAATATGTGAAAATACAACAAAAACAAATACAGTTTCGAGACACAACCTATGTGTCTGAAGCTATCATCCACTCACCTAGATGTCCAAGCTTTAATGGTCAGACACCACTGAAGGACGACTGATCATGCTAACAGGAACATGAAGCTAAAATAAAGATATCAGAAACAGAGTATATCAGAAACAAAGTAAAGTGTGGTACTGGTACTGTAGCAATACTGAAATGTGCTCATGCATATGAAATTACAAACACTCAAACGAGGCCCAAAAATCCATTTTGGTCGAATATCAAATACTATTGACCCCAAAATCAGGATCTAAATATAATTACGATTTGGTCCCTTAGCTTTTATAAAATTACATTTTAATATCTGGATCCACGTAAAATTGTGAAATAGTCCTCAAAATTTTCAAAAATTGCAATTAAGTCCCCCAAGCATTCAAAATTCTCAAATAAGTTTCCAAACTTCCAGAAATTACAAATTCATACTTAATGCATCAAAATTACAAATCTGACCAAAATTTTTGAAAATTACAAATCAGAAGATCGTGTTTCTAAAATTACAAATGTAGACCTCAACATTCAAAAATAACACCTCTATAATAAACTTCTCAGAAATTTACAAAACTATACGGTGGACCAAAAATTATTCTAAAAAATGTTGAACTCTCAATTCGATCAATACCCAACATTTTGATCGGTCCACATTACCTCTAATCATATTTACAAACATAAATCAATCAACAAATCCAACAACAAACTCCAAAGTCATTCAAAATTAAGTCAAACCATCCAAAATCCTAGCCCACACAAAAACTAATCAAATCTCTTGATTCTTGTCAATCTAAGTCCTCTCTAACCTATTTTAGCATTCTCAATCAACAAGAATCATCCAGAATTTGAAAACCCAAAGAAATTCGACCAAAACAAACCTATGAATCAAAATCATGATAAATGAAGTTTAATATAAGAAAGAGATGTAATCTTACATCATAAAATAGTTAGGGATGATGGACAAAACCAAGTGGAGAGGTCTCAAACTAGTTCAGAGAGTTTTGAGTGAGAGAGGAGTGAGTAAATTAGGGAAATCGGGTTGTTGGGAGCTTTAAAGACGATATGCACAAAGACAACGTATGTTATTCTAAGGATAATGTACATCGCTGGGGTCGAAATCACTTTTAGTCGCTTCTGTTTCAAACACAACGTATGTTGCACTACATCTACGTACATTGTGCATATACACAACGTACGTTATACTCAACTTTAATGTACGTTGATCATCCTGCAAAATTTTCAGATAACGTACGTCTTGCTCTTAGTACCCACGTACGTCTTGACCCCCACAGCTTCCATACTTGACGTCTCTCACTCCCAAACTCGTTCCAAACCATCCTCAAGGTTCCTCAACTCCTAAAACCTCAAAATGCATTCGTCAACCAAGATCAACACCAACTTAACATCCAAATCACCAAATCATTATCGGAATCAGCCAAGAGTCCAAATCGAAGTCGAACGGAAGGCTACAGAAATCCAATCAGAATAAGCGAGATATTACACATATCAAAACAAACTATCAAAGTTGACACAATTCATATCACATAGCAAACAAATGGAGACACCTCCAATTTCTACTCACTTGTGCCTCCGATACACATGCTAAACACCGAGGTCTTCTAGTTATCCAATCTACGAGTATTTGGGTCCTCTGAATCTATACAAGATTAAAATTATGTATATTAATATCAAATAAGATTTCCAGTAAAAATTATTGACTAGTCCCTTAAATACAAATTCTTATTCAATTTAGTCCATATATTTGAGCGAATAACGAAAACTTTGAATTTACTTAATCTATAAGCTAATTGCATTCCTAACATATAAGAAAAGGTTCAATTTCCTCATTATCCTGTCTATTATATAATATCCCCGTTTCAGTCCATTTTTCTAAAAACACGTCAAAATAGTCCCTACGCTTGATGTTTTAAGTTATCTTTAACTGGACAGTCTGTGATCTTATCAATCTATCTGAATCTACAGATTTCCAATCAACTCTATGTAAATTTTATTTGAGAGTACACATTCTCATCTTTCTGTACATATAAATTATGAGCTCTATTTCAATTTGTAGAATTTATAGTGAACTTTTCAAAATAAGATCAATTAATGCCCTGTTTCTACTTAAGGACACAGAAACTAGACATATATATTTCTAAAAGTGTAAATCAAGTTCTCTAATTCAATCTATAAGAGTTGCAGTAAATTTTTAAAATTGGTCCAAAAGCTGTAACAGGGAAGAAAGACCTTTCCTTTGTATTTTAATCACGGTTTACTCTATTCAATTCCAAGTCAAGAAAGACTTGTTAATTTGGAAACTGGACTCACATATCATTTTTTGTTTAAAATTTCAGAACCTATTGTAAACTACAAAAAACACAGTAAATTTTAGAACTTGGTTCTGTCTTTTATTTCTGCAATCTTATAATTCCAGTTATGAAAATACTCTATTTATTCCCTTAATTCAGTCAATCTCAACTTTCAATTAAGTTCTAAAATCAGTCTAAGAACAACCCTTTGACTACAGCCTATGTAGAAAGTGTAAACTAATGATTAATTTAATTCGATTACTAATCAACTTATCCAATCCACACCATATATGTTCCATAAATCAAGTTGTTCCATTGACTAACAGATTAATCCATCTAACATCAAGAGATGAACCCAGTAGCTTTCTAACACTTTGAACAGCAAAGTAATAGTTGAACAATTAAATTATAGATTACGTTAGCTCATGTTACCCAAAGACTATGAGTTTGACAAGACTCGGCTAGTTTTACCATGGGGGAGGGTTTTGTCCGGCAAATGAACGATGGTTACAAGTATTTTGATGATTTATTAGAGAAATCATTATTCCAGAAGAGTAGCAAGGGTAAATCACTTTTTGTGATGCATGATCTTATCAATGATCTTGCAAGATCATTGAATGGAAATATATGCTTCAATTTGGATGAGGAGGTGAAAGCTGAGAAGCCGTATGCAGAGGTACGTCACTCAGCATTCAATTGTTCTAAATATGAGATTGCTCCAAGGTTTGAAAATTTTTCATGAAATGAAGCACTTGAGAACATTTGTGGCACTAAAATATGGTTTTGGTCCGCCGAAATATAATTACACCCATATATATATATATTATTCTTTTTTTTTAATCTTGCTCTTATCTATGGAGGTGCAAGACAAAAATCATATCTCTTGCGAGACTGAATTATGTTTGATTAATGGCTAAGTACTAAGGTTCACATAGATATTCTATTATTTTAACACATAAATACTCTATTCCAATTTAAACTCTTTTCCTTGTTTCTTCTCATTTTAGTCCCTAGCTTATTATTCCTCATGCACATTTCATCTTCAACTTAGGTTCTTTTGTTTATTCTAATCTTATTTGACACAATCTAAAGTAATATTTCAATTATACTCATGATATTATACTCTTAATCGATACCTTTCGTGAGTATGTGATTGTACCTAAGAGTTATTTCCTAACTAATTCTTTATCTATTTTTTTAATTGTATAGTCCTAAATTATTATTCTCAAAGTAGATTCAATCCTAAATTTATATAACAACCTCTAAATAATGAAAATGCATAATGTTAAACATGCATGAATATGTTTATGCAATCCATGGATATTTTAGGTTGGGTGTCACATAGACAGAAGCAAACCGAATAGGAATCCAAACAGAACCAAAAGCTAACCAAACAAGGTTTTATAAATTATATTTTGTCATTTATAAATCTAGGTTTTATGCATGTTTTGAACCAATCAAACCAAACCGAACCAATCAGTTAGTTGAATCCAATGGTTCAACTATAGATGACTAGATAGTAAAACCAAACAATTCGGTTCGGTTGGTGGTTTACTTACAAAAGTGAATCGAACTAACCTATGTGCACCCGTAATTTTGTTGTTCATTAGTCGACTACTAAAAGGTGTTAGTCGACTAACAACATCTTGAATCATCTTCAATTGGTTTCTTCATGTGCCCTTTGACTTTCAAACATCGTGGGTCAACTCCTAAACTCAAGAACATGGTTTTCTTCACTTTTCTTGGTCTTCATTGATCATGAATTTGTTTTCTTTCCTTAATCCAACCTTATGAAGTTTTTTACATTAATCAAAACATAAAAAGGGATCAAATGTGACTCTTGGTTCAACATTCAGGAGGGTCGATTTGGTTTGGATATGTGTGTCAACATGTAAAGTTGTGTGATTTGGTTTGGGTATGTGGTTTGGTTTGGTTTAGCTTGCCAAACATGCCACGTGTGATGTTTTTATACACGTGAAGGTGTGTTAGATACATGTCGTTATGTCACATCAGATACATTCTTTTATTCATGATCCATATGTCACAGAGAGGGTTATGACAATCAAGATTGACAAGTTTGGGAGGCTGGACCAACACTCGCAAAGTTTGGGGTTAATCACCAAACTGATACAAGTTTGGGGGTTGTGTATGCATTAAGCCTTTTTTTGATAAGTAAGTTTTATCTTTTTCTTGAAAAAGATAATTCATAGTTCTATACTTGGTTAAATTAGAAGTCAAAACAAATACAATCAAGTCTAAAATCATGTTATACGGAATTAGGCCAAAAAAAGATCTGGATGCCCTTACTATGCAATTAGCAACATTATTAACTGACTTTTTTCATGATACTTGTCAACATTGCACAAGACACTTGTCAACAATAGATAAAATAATAACAATAAAATAATTGTATGCAATTCGTCAACGTTAGAGCATGTACGAGAAACTCTTTATATTGAGTCATTCCATGAAATTAAAGAATTTAACTTCAAATTATTGTTCCAATAGCCTCTTACAAGCATAACTCCTTTAATAAAATATAATAGAATAAAGAGTATAGTAAAAAATATTGATGTACATGCTCTTAGACAAAACGCTCATAAATATAAATATTTTTAGAAACTGATTGATGCATTGATAATAAGAAGAAGGTTCTGGTGGCGGCTAATTATGTCACAGAAGTTTTGTCTAAGGACCAAATGAGTAAATGTCTAAACTATAGGGTATGATAGAATTTGAAGCTATACATTTTCTAAATTAAAATACAAAATTAAAAATTGATGGGTCGCATATTATTACTGGTTCAATTAACCCAAAGTTAATGAGGACGTTGCAGCTGTGATGAACGATCCGCTCTTATAAAATTGGAGCGGGAGAAATTCAAATATCGAAATTCAAAAACCTCCTAAAGAAAATTAAATACGAATCACACATTTGCTATAATATCCCCAACAAATTACTTAATTCTATCCCTATCCCCTCATTGCCAACCCATATTACCCACTCCATTTCGTCAGTCTTTCATTTCTCTCTCTTGCGAACTCACTCTCGCTTTCTCAGGTACTGTTTGCTTCACGCTCTTCTACTTCCGTTTCGTTTTTTTGTTTGTTCGTTCTGTTTCTTGTTCCATTATCCAACGGAGCTGTCGCCGTTTCGTGACGTTCTTTCGTCGAATCGGTTCGTTCTCGCAGTTTTACTGTAAATCAGTGCGAACGCCTTCGAGACGGTGAAGAATGGGTCAGATCCAGTACTCCGAGAAGTATTTCGATGATACATACGAGTACAGGTAATTCGATTTTTGTTTTTGATTTTTTTATATTTTCTGATTCGTTGTCGTTTCGGTGGTTGTTAATTTCAAATTGTTGTGACCGTACAGGCATGTGGTGCTTCCTCCTGAAGTCGCGAAACTTCTTCCCAAGAACCGCCTCCTTTCTGAAGTGAGTTCGATTTTTTGCTATTAATTACAGTTTCTGCCATAATTCAATTTTGATTATTTTTCATCTGATAATTTTAGGTTTGTTTTGCTTTAAATTTTGCGATTAATCATGTCGAGACATGATTGGTTACAGTTAGGTCGTCTTGAATCGCTTGGTTTAATTCCAATCCATGCAATTGACTTGTATTAGATTGGGAAATTGAAATATTGACCATTTTCTTTTTTTATTATTCTCTAGTTGACGATTTTAGGTCTTTGTTGTCATAAATTTTGTGAATGAGTTGAAGCATTATTTGGTTATTGTTAGATTATCTTGTTTGAATTTCAAGCAGTTGAGATATTGAATTTGAAAAGCAAGATGTAGTGTGAAGTATAATTGTGATCGTATATATTTTGCTCGGGACATTTGTGTTTGCAGAGTGAATGACGATTTTCTTTATGTTGGTTTTCTTGAATTAACTAAACAAAACTTAATTTGTGGTGTTTGCAGAGTACAAAACTTAATTTGATAACCAGGATTTAGTACATTTGTGGTTCCACACCATTCATGATCATATTAATTTTGTTTGTGTTTGCAGAGTGAATGGCGTGCAATTGGTGTTCAGCAGAGCCGTGGATGGGTTCACTATGCGATTCATCGTCCAGAGCCACACATCATGCTGTTCAGGAGGCCTTTGAACTACCAGCAACAGCAAGAGAATCAGGCTCAGCAAAAGCTTGCTTGTTAAGTCGTAAGTTGTAGTATCTGAAAGAACGGTGAATCGAATACAAAAAAGGAAAAAACTTTGGGTTTATTCAGTGTAAACAGCATGGATGATGTAGTGTGTTTGAGTTTGTGTTTGTAATTCTCTCCCGTGGAGAATTTCATATGCTAGGCCATTGTGTTCTTCTGACGTGATCACTTTGATGCTACTAAGCATGTGAGGCCTTTTCTCTTCTGTGTATTGCTTTGGTACTATTGTTGACAATGATTATATGGTAATTGGTGCAATTGGCAGCTGTGAATTTGATTCTCGATAGATTGTTGGTTTTGATTTGTGGTTTGTGCGACGTTATTTGATGAGAAATTTAGTGGGTTTGGTGTGAAGTTTTGTTATTATGTTGTGATTGGTGTTGTTGGGGATCTCATTTTCTGGATATTTTGTTGCGGATGGTTGCTAATTTTCACATTCAACATTTGATTGCTTTGTTGTTGTATTTTCTATTTCGTGTATTGTAAGTTGTATTACTGTTTGACCTCATTAACAGTACCTGAAAAATCTAGGCATAAAATAGTTATACTATATTATCCTTGGTGAAAATAGTTTCACAGTGAATCCTTGAATGGCTCAACTATAACTGAATTGTACTCCACTCTAAACTGTCGTGCCTCACAAAGAGTTGTCGTGTCATCCGGCTTATATTTGTTCTTAGGCCCGTTGTAACCGGGCTAGGAACGGAAATGCGTTATTGCGTCCCGGTCCGCTAGCCCGTCCTCCCGTCTGGTCTCGCGCCTGACTTTTTTTTTTTAAATAATATAATTTGACCATTGGATTATTTTGATTCAACGGTCAAATTTACTTCAATGGTAATGTTACTGTTGGAGTACTGTTGGGGCTGAAAAATTATCCTTTTAGTCTCTAAAAGCTAGTTTTACACATTTTCCTATAAATACCCCCTTAAATATATTTTTTTTTATAATTTCTTCACTTCAAACACTCATTTCTCTCTTTCAAACTCTCTCAACTCAAAAAATTTCTCTACATACTCTCTCAAACATAGCGATGCTCTACAAAAATATGTCGAACATGACTCTCGCGACACGACGTTTGCATGAATACACTTGTAAAAAAATTTGTGAAAAATATGAGTTATAGTATTTTTAATTTAATGTAATATTTAATATTTTATTTGTAATATTTTAATTTTAATGTAATTTTTTTATTTTATTTTAAATTTTAAATTTTATGAATTTTTTTTATTTTAATATAATATTTTTATTTTAACGAATTATTTTTATTTGAATGAACTGTTTTTATTTTAATGAATTTGGAATAGAAAATATTAAATAAAGTAGTAGATAAAACTTAGGGGATTAAAATAAAATTGTGTTCAGTGGAAAGCTGAGTAGGCGTCCTGCGAGACTCTTAAAGTAGATCCTGGGTTACGGATGAAAAAACTGAGAGGTTAGGAACTAGGACTTTAATAAAATAACAATAAAAACGCTGAGCAGTCGTCCTGCGGGACGACTTAGGGACCCTAGATTACGAATAGATTTATGAAATCATTCACATTTTACTGGTTGAACAGTCAGATGGTATGTAATTTTTTTAACATAATTACATGGGGACATAATCATAATCATAACACTTATAAATATCAGGATGTGAATTTTTTTTTTACACTTTTATTCCTCTTGTTAATTCTAAATTACTATAATTGTTGAATAATTAATTAAAAAAATATTTAATTTTAAATATATTTAAAATTATTTAGATAAGTATTTATTCAAATAAGTATTTATCTCTATCCGTGTTTAACAATAATATATGGTACAAAAATATTTATTTTTATTGGCATAAATAATTAATATCTTAGACATTAGATTACTTAAATTAAACAATTATGATTAGGAAAAACTATTATCTGAATATTGTTATTGTGTAGTATATCTCTTTTATTATGGATATCTATAGTAGTAATAATTCATTCTATATTTAAAGATTGTACATATATATAATGAAATAATATCGTTATATGTAACGTATTAAAAAGTATAGTTGACTTATCAAAAAAATTAAGCATATACGATTAAGTTTTTTATTATATAATTTTATTTTTTCTTATTTTATACTATAAAAATTGACTACCAAAAATTTAAAGATATATATTTATATTAAAAAATAATTAATTATAAATAAAAATACCTCAATAACGTGCAACACATATACACAGGAGGTTCGTAATTAAGAATGAGCTAATTACATAAATAAAGCTTTGGAAAATCAAAATTACAAAAAAATGCCCAAAAATTATATTTTCCACATTTACATCAGGTTTTTACATTTTATTTTCCAGAATCTGCATTATGTACGCTGGGATGAAACCAAAAAAAAAAAAAAAAAACAACAAAAAGGACTTCCCAATACTATGTTTTTTTTTTTGTTTCAAATTAGGCGTATAAAATGTAAAAGTGAGTCATAATTGTGAAAACTACAATTTTTGACTGTTATTTCTTCATTAAGAAAAGTAACAGATTGCCATTGTAAATTAAGGAAGTTGTTAGTGGTAATTACATGGTACATCAGGAATACTTTGCAATATTTATTTTACATGGCAACTTTTAGATATTACATATACACTCTGTAATTTTCATCTATACAATGTCACTTTTTAAATTCACAGTATTAATTTTAGGCGTTTTGTTTATATATTGTCGATATATCGTTTATATGTTGTTAATATTTACATGTTGGTATATTGTTGATTTGTTGTTGATATTTTTTGTACTTTGCAAATAAAGACTTTGTTTATATGTTGTTTAAATGTTGTTTTTATATTTTGTTTATATGTTGTTTTTTACACGTTGCTTAAATGTTGTTTTAAATAAAGACCGTGAATCTGTAATATTAATTTAGTGGGCAACACATTTAAAATTTAGAAGGTGGATCACGTGAGGTTGTAATTTGTGATTCTAGGCTCTGTGTATCTAAACTTGCCCCAAGTTGTTATAGAGCAAAAAGTAGAGGTAATTATGCCACGTGCCAGTATAAACATTTTGATTGTGACAAATAGAAATACCAGTTTCCTAATTGCTAAAATGCCGACATCTTTAATATTCAATTGTCTAGATGACATACTTTAAATCTTTAATTGAAAAATGCCACATCTGATTAAATAAAAGTCAAAATTTTCTCTCATTTAGTCATTTTTTCTCTCTTCTTCCCTCACACTCTCCTTTCTCTCTCATCCTTTTGTTGAGCCATTTTATGGACAACATTAAAAATCCTTCTAAGTTTTGATGATGATTTACAAAACAATTGAAATAGTTAAGCAATGAACGTTGATAACCCTCAACACACATTGATACGACATTAGTTCACACTTGTTCAAAGCCAAAATAACATCAACGCATGCTAATGATTTAGGAACGAGCGCTGATGGTCACCCTGCAGTTCTAGAAATTAATTCAATGGTATTTGGAAATGCTAATGATTCAAGAAAGCACGGATTTGATCTTGTGATTTCTCTATGGAAATCATTTAAGTGCGCACATGATTGGTAAGATGCGTTGTCGAAGATATACTTGAGATTTATTGAAGCTGTAACAAAGTTCTCATGTTGAAGAAATGCTAATGATTCAAGAAGGCCTGTTGATGAGTAAAGGTGTCATTTTTAAAGACATTCAATAACGCACGTTGTAGAACAACAATGCTCGTAGTCATTGAAGTTGTTTAGATACTGACAAATCTAATACGCTCAACGGGAAAGAAAATTTGAATATGCCTTCGTACGAGGTGACGTCAGCTTTTAAAGGTCTGATCTTTGAAATCGTTAAACCACACTGAAGACTTTATCAAGGCGCGCTGATGATTTGCTAGGAACGTTGATGAAGAGTATTTTTCAAAGCATAAATACTGGAACATTGACAACACATGCTAATGGTCTTCAAAACACGCTGATCATTGAAGACATATCTAAATAACACGCGTTAATAGGGAATACCGCACGTTAATTCTTATGACGTCAATTAAAATCAGAATGTTGGACGTCTCTCATAACGACTACTTCATCTACTGCAACAACTATTTCTCAAAAGCTATCTATAAATAGAGCCATCTAGAATAGAAGAGAAGATAGAGACTTTTCAAGAGTGTGCCCAAGTTTTGTTAGTTTGATTCTTGATTTTCTCTCTCATTGACCTTTACTTATGTCACGATCCGTTTCCATGCCATGACCGGTGTACGAGACGAACCGTCTAAAGGAGCCTGACCTATCTCATACAAGCCACAAAGAATCAGAGATACTACCCAACATTCATTTGTCAAAACAGTTATTAAAACATTTGTTATTCAAAACATAAGAAAACAAGGGCAAATATATCATGTATATATATATATATAAATCAAAATATAATAATAATATATGTAAAAATATATCAGATATAAGTATATCAAAATACAAAATGACAACCCAATAATCTGACAGCATCTCGGTGCGGAGCTTTAACATCAAATAAAAGGAGCCCGAACAAAAGGGTATCACTAATCAAAAGGCGCCTAATTGGTATTCAAGATGCAGTGTAGTTGCCGAAGCCAAAAACTGTAGACCTGGAGAATAAGAATCAAGGTAGACAGAAAACGAAAGGGGGTTAGAACTCAGTGAGGAATAACACTCCATAACGCCTCATACGTGCATCACAAAGACTGGTTTGAAAATAGTTTGAAAATACCACATGCAAGTATAAGGGAATATATAAATATATATATACACACACTAATACATAGCAGCATTCCAAACTATTTCGAAAACGTTCGCAATCAAAGTAGACAACATGCATGCAAACATAATAATAATACCAGTATCAGTTTAAAACAAATAGTATCAGGGATATGGGACCAAAAGCAAAGGTGTGCACGAAGCACCAAAAGCAAAGGTGATGTAGACTCCGCCGACATATGATCAAAATATGTATGTTTGGCCGGACACACGGCTACTAAAATTACCCTGGTAATTAGAGCCTTGACAAGACACTGGTATACCAAAGGCTACGTACCCCCTAGCTAGGTGTCCTGTATCAAATCAAAACCATACTATAATAGTATGAAAGCAAATGTATGCAAATCAGAATAAAAAACAGAAAGGATATAATATATATCGAATTTCAAAAACAAAGTAATGGTTATTAACTCACTTAATTAGATTATTTAATTAGTTAATTCTCAGATTAGTCCAAATTCAGAATATAAGTTGGACATAGCAAAAACATATATAGTTTCAAGACATAACCTATGTGTCTGAAGTTGTCATCTACTTACACGAACGTCTAAGCTAGTCAGTCAAGCACCACTGTTTGGCGGCTAATCTCGCTGACAAGTATAGAAAGCTGAAACAAATATGACAGAACAAAATATTATCAAAAATGAAACAAAGTGTGGTATTGGTACTGTGGTGGTACCAAAATACGTGCACATGCATATGTAAATTCAAATGCTCAAATGGAAAACCCAATACGGTGGAAGATCTAACACTTTTGACCCAAAAATCAGAATCGATATAAAATTATGATTTGGTCCCTAAAATTTTGTAAAATTATATTTTAGTCCCTGAATACATGTAAAATTATGAGATAGTCCTCAAAGTTTTCAAAAATTGCAATTGAGTCTCCCAAGTATTCAAAACTCTTAAATAAGTCCCCAAACTTTTAAAAATTACAAATCTATACTTACTTCCTCAAAATTACAACTCTGACCCACATGTATCAAGTTTTTAAAATTACAAATCTAGACATCAACCTTCAAAAATTACAAATCTAAACCAAACTTTCCAGAAATTTACAAAACTGTGCCGTGGACCAAAAATTATTCTAAAAAATAGTGAACTCTCGATTCGATCAATATCCGATGTTCTAATTGGTCCACATTGCCTCTAATCATACTTAGAAGCATAAATCCACCAACAAATCCAACAACAAATTCCAAAATCAAGTCAAACCGTCCAAAATCCTAGCCCACACAAAACTCATCAAATCTCTTGATTCAAGGCTTGATTCTTATTAATCTAAGTCCTACCTAACATATTCTACCGACTTTAAACATCCATTAACTCAGAATCATCCAAAAATTCGAACCTTAGACTCATTTGGACCAAAATGGATTTGATTAATCAATGAATGGAAATGAACTTTAATCCAAGAAAGAGATGTAATCTTACCTCAGAAAATGGTTAGGGATGATGGATGAACCAAGTGGAAGAGTCTTAGACCAGTTAGGAGAGTTTTGAGTGAGCGAGGTGTGAGTAAATGAGCGAAATCGGGTTGTTGGGAGCTTTAAAGACGATCTGCACAAAGATAATGTATGTTGTTTTAAGGATAATGTACATCGTTGAGGTCAAAATCACATTCAATTACTTCTGTTTCAAACATAACATATGTTGCACTACATCAACGTATGTGACAACCCCTACAGCTTCCATACTTGACGTCTCTCATTCCCGAACTTGTGCCAAACCATCCTCAGGATTCCTCAGCTCCTAAAACCTGGAAAATGAATCTGTGAACCAAGAGCAACACCAACTCAACATCCAAATCACCAAATCATTAGCGGAATCACCCAAGAATCCAAATCAAATTCGAACGGAAGGCTACAGAAATCCAATTGAAATAAGCGGGATATTAAAACTTATTTCTTATACCAACTGAGCTTTAATTTGAATTTTTGTTACTGGGTTGGTGTGAGATTATTGTTTTCACTTTGGGAATCCACTTGTATTCATGCTTTGGTGTTAAAACTTGAGTGTAGTATATGTTTGCTTGTTGAAGCCTTAAAAACAAGAGTGGTTACTAGTGAGCTTTGAAAACTAGTATTGGTTTTCTTATGTTGGACTGAAAACAAAAGTGTAAAGGTTTCTTGTGAGCCTGCAAAAACAAGGATTTGTAACGGTTTGCTTCCACCCACAAGTGAGGAAAATTTAGTAGATTCAAACTCTCTAGTGAGCTAGAGGAGCGAACGTAGGTCAAAGATGACTGAACTACTATAAATCGAGGATTGATCTTCTCTATCCCTTCATCTCTTTATTGTTATCAAGTTTACTTATTGTGATTGTGCATTGGATTTAATTTCTGTTTTGTTTTCAACATATTGTGCAAAAGGTTTAAAAAAGCTTTCAACTTCCCGATTTAAATCCAATTCACCCCTTTCTTGGATTACCATATTGAGATTACACTCTCTTCTCTCAATCTCATCCCTGAAACCCTCTGCTGCCGCCACCACCCTCAACTGTTCTGTCTCTCTCTCTGTCTTTCTCTATCTCTCTCTCCTCTCTCGTCCTCTCTTTCTCTCTCTCGGCTTCACGTCTTCTCCCTTTCATCTCTTCTCTCATTACTGTCACTCGATCTCTTCTTCTCTCATTGGTCTGGTTTGGTCAAATTTCTCTCGTCGGCCTCTTCTCTTTGACACTCTGTTCGTTGTCTCGTGGGTACTGGTAGAGTGTGATGTGGTGGCGGTGGTGGAATGCACATTGGTGTGAACGACAGCTAGGGTAAAAAAACCCTAGCTGCGGTTTTTTTTTTAAATTACGTAAATGCCCTTAGTTTTAAAAAATAAAAAAAGTCTTTGTTATTCATTATTTAATGTGAAACAAACATTTTAAAAAATTATATTTGTTCAGCTTATTTTGCTGATTTTAATTATTTTTGTTGAAATTAATTTTTTGTAGGGGTGAATTTTTTGAATGATTTTGATTTCCCGTAGGGATGAATACATTTGAATACTCGCAGATACATTTGGAGACTAAAAAATTATATAAAAATGGAATTTTGGATACATTTGGATACTATATAAAATTATATAAAAACTTGAGATTTGCATATATTTTGGAGACTCTCAAAAAATTGTAAAAATTATAATTTTAAGGCATTTAATTTTAAAAAAATATTATATAGAAAAATTATTAAATCAAATTTTATATAAAATAATTATGATTTGGAGATATTTGGATACATTTGGAAATTGCCGAATATATTCTGAAAAATCAGATTTTTTCTCCCTTGAAATTTATCTTTTTCTAAAAAAAATCAATTTTTCGCAAAAGTGGAATTTGTCAAATGTATTTTGTCTTATCTGACATTTTTATGTTTAAAAACTTGCATGATATTTATCAAAATCTAAATTTTAATTTATTGTAAATGTTAAATTTTTCCCGAAAAATAAGGATCGCCTTATTGGAACTAGAGGATTAAAAATGAGGAAAAATTTAACATTTATACTAAATTAAAATTTAGATTTTGATAAATGCTACATAAATTTTCAAACATAGAAAATGCCAGATAAGATAAACTAAATTTGATAAATGCCATTTTCGCAAAATAGGGCAATATTTTTGTGAGAAATTTATTTTTTCGTAAAAAGGATAAATTCCAAAGGAGAAAACATCTGATCTTTTAGAATGTATCCGGTAATCTCTAAATGTATCCAAGTATATCCATATGTATCCAAATGTCTCCGAATAACAATTTTTTTATATAAAATTTGATTTAATTTTTTTTTGATATAATATTTTTTTAAATTAAATGCCTTAAAATTAAAATTTTTAATATAATTTTTACAATTTTTTTATAGTCTCCAAAATGTATCCAAATATCAATTTTTTATATAATTTTTTTATAGTATCCAAATGTATCCAAAATTCAATTTTTATATAATTTTTAGTCTGCAAATGTATCAAAATATATCCGAATATATCTGCGAGTATCCAAATGTATCCAAATGCATTCGTCCTTACTGAAAATCAAAATAATTCAAAAAAATCACCCCTACAGAAAATTAACTTCAAAAAAATTAATTAAAATCAGCAAAATAAGCTAAACAAACAAAATTTTTAAAGTGTTTTTTTACATTAAATAATGGATAACAAAGACTTTTTTTTTTTATTTTTTTAAAACCAAGGGCATTTAAGTAATTTTAAAAAAATAAAAAAGCAGCAACTAGGGTTTTTTTTACCCTAACTGCTGCTCACACTCCACTGCTGCCACCACATCGCACTCCATCATCGCTTGCGAGACAATGAATAGAGCATCGAAGAGAGGAATCCGGCGAGAGACATTTGACCAAACCTGACCAAGAAGAGAAGAAGAGATCGAGTGATGATGATGAGAGAAGAGATGAAGGAAAGAATACACGAAGTTAAGAGAGAGAAAGGGAGGACGAGAGAGGAGAGAAAATCGATAGAGGAGAGAGAAACAAAATAGGTGAGGGGCGAAGGATGGCGGCGGCGACGGTGGAAGGTTTTGGATTGTTGGGGTTTCATGGATGAGATTGAGAGAGGAGAGGATGAGAGAGAAAGGAGAGTGTGAGGAAAAAGAAGAGAGAGAAAAAATGACCAAATGAGAGAAAAAATTGACATTTATTTAATAAATATGATATTTTTCAAATAAAGATTAAAAATATAACATCTGAATAATTGAATATTAAAAATTTTGACATTTTAATAATTAAAAAATTAATATTTTTATTTATTAAAATTAAAATATTTAAACTGACGCATGATATAATTACCTCAAAAAATCAAAGGTTTTGACCCAAAGCAGAAGAGGCTTACGGGGGCTCAATAGAGCGAGGCTTTCAAGTCCTGGCCCAATTTCATACTTTCTTGCTATTCCTCTCTCTCCCCTATTTTCATGTTCTACGTCTGCTCACTAATCCAAGTCACAACACAAACCTCCCCCTTCTTTCACAACCATCCATTGGGATTTTCTTTTTGGTAATTGAAACAGTCAGTTGAGGCTGTGAAAAGGGAAGATTTTTGGGAATTTTGAGCAACTTTTGAGGATCCTTTTATTCCAATATGGTAATTTGTCTGAGGAAATATCATTGCTTATACTTGAGAGAACTTTCTGTTTCTTTTTGTCCGTGTTTGGCATGAGAGAACCTCAGGAACTTGTACCCTTTATTACCCTCCTTGTTGATTTGTTTTCGGTGTTTATTCGATGTTCCAATATTTGCCTGGCTTAACTGATTCAATAATTTCTTAACAAAAACAGGATGCTAGATAATGATGTTCTAACAGTTTAATCTGTTAAATAATGTGACCACTTGCTTGTAGATGTTGTATGGTTGCTGGATATGTTGTTTTTTCGTTTTCTACGCTGAGCTTTTTGGATGGAATGATGAGCTTTGTGTATGTATTTCAAGTTTTAGATTTTACTGCAGTTTGTCATGCTTAGACATGCTGCAAAATATATGGTAATGAATTACTATCATCCTATGTATGTGCTTTGGACTTGTGGTTATAAGTTCATAAGAAGCATCGTTTTTGCAATGCCAATAATGATAATTTGTTGATCAGTGACATAGTTAAAAAAATAAGACCTGCAGCAATATTTTTCTGTCAAAAATCACAGTAAATGGGTGTTGATTTCTTTTTTTTTTTTTTCACATTTCAATTGTGGAATAGATCTTGCTCAAGCCATTTTATTGATCTTGATGAGAAGTAAGCGCAATGGCATTGTTGCAACTGGCTTGGTAGCTTTTGCTGCTGCTGGATTGGCGTTTCCCTTTTACATGGCGTAAGGATACTGCATTCTTTCCTATGAATAATTCTTAGGATTTTCCATCTCTATGAATATGGAATATAGGCTTCAATGTGATTTGTGTTTTATAGGTCATCTAAGAGTAAGCCAGTGATAGACTCATCAAAGCCGCTGCCACCACAGGCAACTTTCCGGGGACCTTACATCAACACTGGTTCATGTGACGTTGGACCTGACCACCAGACTTACCCAAAAAAATGATCTGTTTTGTGAAACGACAGTTTATGGGTACAATTAAATCACATGTTCATTTTCGTGCATTCTTTTCAAGTAATTTTATGTTGCCTGTCTTCTCTTTTGAGCTGATATGCATCTGTGGATTTTGGAGTCTGGACAATCGTTTGAGAATTGCATTGCTGAAAGTGATATACACATGGGACATGATACTGTTTAGAAAAATGATCTGATGAATTGAATAAAACAAGTATTACTTTTTGTTTTCCTTGGATATGCATTCATGTACATTCACTTATGTATCCCTATTTTTGCGTGAATAATTGTTTCTTTTTCAAAATGTATTGTAGAGGAAATGTAATAGCAGGCTTATTGAATGTTTTCAACAAAATGTTCCCAAATGAGGTAAAAACTTCTTTTAGTAAGTAATGGAAAATGTTCAACTAGAGATTCTGACCTTGCTTTTCTAGTCACCTTACAAGCAAGTGAATTGAAATCATTAACTTGGAAAGAAAGAAAATAACTCTGTTGATTCTTTCTCTCTTCTTGAACAATGTTTTGTAAGGCCTTGTAGTAGTTTGCTAGAAAGCAGAAAGTAAACTAGTCCTGGCATACATTAGATAAGATGGCCTTTGCTCAGTGCATTTCAAACTTTACTCAACGGTAATTTTGGATTTATGTCTTTGTTTCGGAAACAGTATTCTAGGGACCTATTTTTTGGTTACTAATTAAACCTCTTTTTTTGTTTAGCCGTGTACAACTTGTTTAGTAATAGCATTACCTGCTAAGCCAAACTGTAATGCGTGTGGTGTCAAATCTATCTATTCTCATATCAAATTTTAATGATTCTATTTATATCAACACTTTTAGATCTTCCGCATGTTCATTTTCTTCAAGAGGTTTATAATTTCTGTTTGTGGTTAACATTTTTGATGGTGAAGTAATCTAACTTTTATTTTTCACTTTAAGGTGTAATCATAAACTTAAGATTATTGTTGGACAACTATGGTTATTTCTTTCATAGTTTGATTTGCGGTCTCGTATGATCAGCTTTCTTGACTTTTCTTGAAGCCAACTTTTCTATGATGTCTTTGAAGACCTAACTACTATACTAATCAATATTTTTCTCATAACTTTGAAGTGGTGTTCACGCATGGTGCCATTTTTGACCTGCTTTAAGCATATGAGAGAATAAGCAATTCAGCTTCTTCCAAAAGGGTTTCAACCTGCAGGCTCTGTTTTCCTTGATATTGTGTTCAATATGCTTGGGATTGCTAGTGTCACAAGTTTATTTGGTGATTGACGGTATTTGAATCTCTTGCTGTCCATTAGAGCCGGGGAAAGGTCCTGCTCATTCCAGAGTTTGTTTTAGAGGGTAGTTTTCTGCTCATAACATTGATAGATTCACTGAACTTGTTTCGTGGTAGACTATTGTGCAAGCTTATATAAAATTAGGTTTCATCTATTGACCTTGAATTTTTACAATGCCTTCTGTTTACTAGGAATTCCAAACAAGTTCCACCGTTCCTGAAATACTTGCGGCTTGACAGATTATGGCAAAACTTTAGAAGGCTCATTCACTTAAGCTTACCACCGACTAGAGTGAACGATCGAAGTTCATGGCTAAAGTTTGGAAACTAGCTCCTGTTGCCAGAACTGGATTGGACTGAAAGTTTGTTTGTTTGATTTTTCATGGCGCAAAATCTCTTCAAAGCAAATGGAGATTAGTTAGGTAGATATAAATTTTAAAATATATCTAATCTTTAAAGTGGACGATCACTCTTTGTGGAAAATAATCGTAAAACAGATGTAGAACATATAAATAATTCATGTTCTAGACAAATAATTGTATTTACTTTTGAGGGGATTAAATTGAAGATGGTGTTAGAAGTAGAGTAGCTTATAAAAAGAGGGAAGGGAAACTAGACTACTCTTCTCATTGTCCTTGATCCCATTGATGAAAAAATAATATTAGGGATTAACCGCAGAAAATTAAAAATATAAGGGACTGACCAACAATGTCACTCACTGTTATGGATTTTTCTAGAATAGTTTGATGAATGATAGTATGGAGAAGGAAGCTTTGCAGAGTCATTGAAAATGAAAGGATCATGGAAAGATCTAGTCAGTCAGTCACAGAGGTTTACATCTTCCATCGTCTGTATCATTGCCATTCTTAAGGGTTCCTCTGGACACAAAAATCAGTTTTGGTTGGAGCTTTATTCATCCCTCAAATTAAAGAAATCCTGATCTAAGGCATCAGTTAATGGAATATCTATGTTTTCTCAATAACGCATTTCCACCTCCACCAACAGCACTTGCAGGCTTTCAGAGTAGACCAATGGAGGTTATTATATCGCCAGCTCCAACTCTTAATTCAATAAGAGTGGTCCTTATGTTGAAAGATCTTACGAAGAAGTTATGGAGCAGTTGACCAAGCAGATCCGGTCCAACTACCTAGAGGGTTCCGATTCCTTAGCAGGAGAGATGCTAATTATGGAGATAATAATAGTAACAGCTCATTAAAAGAAGAGAATTCAATGTAATAGAATAATGTCTGTTTATTTCGCCATCTGCATTATCCAGGAAGTACATGGACAAAATTCCATCACCATAAGATCTCTTTGATACTGAAATATATACTAAAAATTGTCTATTTTTTTACGGGTGTATTTCTATGTTAAATTAAAAGTGTTAAAAAGAGTAAAAGATAGTAAGCTTGTTTTGAAAAAAAGGCCTCTCCACACTAATTATATAATATTATCATATTGTAAAATAGTGTTGAAAGGAGAAAAAATGGTAGGTTTGCTTTAAAAAAGGTGTTGGGTACTTATCCATACCGATTATGTAATATTGTAGTCTTATAAAATTTAAAATCTATATAAGACTTTTTATGATCAATGCAAAGCATATCTAAACCCTATTTGAAAATAAATTCTCTAACTAAAAAACTATGTCTAAATTTTCTTAAGTTTTTTGAAATCTTAGAGACTACTAAAAAAAAAGAGATAATCCTGAATATACGATGCATTTGTCATGCATAAAAAAATATTATAGTTTCTTGTTATTATTGAGTATAGATTAAAAAAGAACAGATTTTTAGAGCATTATAAATCGTCTATAAAGAAACGTAATTGTGCTCGAAAATAATGTGAGAAATCATATTCAACAGGTTGTTAAAAAGGAAAGAAAAGAAAAGAAAAGAAAAGAAAAATCTGTAATTGGACATGTGCTTTTATTGATTTGCAAGTACCCAAAGTCGTGCCTGTGCGGACATCGTCGGTGTGGACATAGATAATATTGTCTGCAGCGAACTACAACCGACGGAAGTCCAGAGTTGAACTCCAATCCACTGTTTTCCTTGTCACCATTCTTCATTTCTAAATTTCCAGAACAAACAGCCCTGAATACTTCCAAACACGTTTCACTAACTTGTACGCAAAGACTATCAAATCCTTTTATTTTCTTTCTCTGAATAATAAATATTAAAGAAACACTGATTAAACTATCATTAAACAAAGACCAAAAAGCATGGCGCTTCTTGTTTCTTCTAACTGCAAGCTCAATTCTTTCCCTCCAATATCATCGCCAGCAAAAAACACTACTACCCTTGTTAAAAGTTCCAATTTTTTATTCACTAGGGCCTTCAAACCTGTAGAAATCACTAAGAGAGCTAAAAAGGTGTCTCCTTTGCATGTGGCCGCACCACCAACACCATCAGTAGAGAAAGAAGAGAGTGGAGTTGATGCAGAGAGTGGAGAGGAAAGTGGTGATTCTAAGTTCTCTTGGAGGGATCATTGGTACCCTGTTTCTTTGATCGAGGATTTGGATCCTAAGCATCCAACACCATTTCAGCTTCTGGGTAGAGACTTGGTGCTTTGGTTTGATAAGGCTAATCAAGAATGGGTTGCTTTTGATGACAAGTGTCCTCACAGACTTGCTCCCTTATCTGTAAGAATTTATTTTCGGCATTGTTTAAGTAGATCTCTGCTTTGTGTTATCAGAGAATCAATATTGACAAACAAAGAAAGCAAAACTTTACTTGAATTACTTAATTTTATGGTTTGTGATGCTTAGCATAAATTGTTTCACGTATTGTAGTTTCTGGTTTAGATAATCATGGGTAACCCTATCCATTTTATTGGTTTTGAGAAAGAAGAATTTTGTTTTGAACATTTATTTATAAACCAAATGGGGAATTATGAGTTGATGATTTGATTAGTTTTTTTCTGATTTGATAGGAAGGGAGGATTGATGAAAACGGGCACTTGCAATGTTCGTACCATGGATGGTCTTTTGATGGATGTGGATCATGTACTAGGATCCCTCAGGCTTTGCCTGAAGGCCCTGAAGCTCGTGCAGTTAAGTCTCCCCGAGCTTGTGCTACTAGATTTCCGACAATGGTGTCCCAAGGTCTTCTCTTTGTGTGGCCAGATGAGAATGGTTGGGAAAGAGCTCAAGCAACCAAACCTCCCATGTGATTCATCTATTCTTGTTCATTCTTTTCTTCATTTATTTGTTTACTTGTTGCACTATCCAATTTGATTGTTTCTTTTTTATGTTAATTTTATAGGTTGCCTGATGATTTTGATAAACCGGAGTTCTCAACTGTGACAATTCAGAGGGATTTGTTCTATGGGTATGATACTCTCATGGAGAACGTGTCTGACCCTTCCCACATTGATTTTGCTCATCACAAGGTA
>CAODLS012421996.1:0-17739 GCA_948243855.1 Flueggea neowawraea | reverse complement strand
GGGAAAGAGGTTTTGATTAAAAGTGTTGGTCTCACCATTCCTAATTATGTTCTTAGCCTGTTCTTGCTTCCTAAAGGCCTGTGTTAGGACATCGAGAAAATGCTTAATGGCTTTTGGTGGGATTTTAAGGGGGAGAGGGGAATTAGATGGATGAACTGGGAGAGGATTTGTATGCCGAAACATTGTGGAGGGTTGGGTTTTAAGCGTGTCAAAGAGATGAACTTGGCCTTTATTGGCAAACTAGCTTGGAGGCATATTTCCGAACCTAATGCTCTTTCGTCTCGAGTCTTGAAGGCCAAATATTTTCCAAGAACATATTTTCTTAATGCAAAATTGGGGTCCAGGCCAAGTTATTCTTGGAGGGGGATTATGGAGGTCCAAGAAATTATAAGGAAGGGATGTCGGTGGCGAGTTGGAGATGGTGAATCTATTTTGGCCAGCTGTGATGCATGGTTGTGTGATGCGATGAATCCCAAAGTTACTTCTATCCTTCCTCCTGAGTTGTCTAATGCTAAAGATTCTGCTTTCATCCGAGATGGGCAGTGGGATGTCCCGATAATTCGGCACCTGTTTAATGTGAGGGATTATAATCTGATTCTGCAAATTCCATTGAGTTTGAACCGACCTAAAGACATGTTGTTTTGGTTTGTGGAGAAAAATGGAAAGTATTCAGTAAGGTCTGCCTATAGACTGCTTATGGGGGATCTTTCTAAGCAAGCGGGTATGGATTCGAGATTATGGAAGAAGTTGTGGAGACTTCGGGTTCCAGAGGATGTGCGAAATATATTGTGGAGGTCAGTGAAGGATGTTATTCCCTCCAAAACCAGATTGGTTGAGAAAGCTGTGGAGGTTAGTACTTCTTGTAATACTTGTGGCCTATTTTCAGAATCAACTCTACACTGTTTTAGAGATTGCCCATTTGCTAGGGTGGTGTGGTCGCTTGCTGATCTTGATGTTCTTAACCTTGGGGGTTATAATTTTGCTGATTGCTTTTACAATATGGTATGTACTTTGTCTGATGATAATTGGATAATGTGGAGATTGCTTCAGATGCGTTGCTGACTGTTGAAGCTGTTGCTAGTAATTTTCTGGATGATTCCTATTTTGGATTGATTGCTTCTGATTGCAGAAACTTTCTTGTGTCTTTTAATTCTATTGCTTTTGTTTACAATCATAGGAATTTCAATATTTTGGCTCATAGATTGGCTAAAGAGGTGGTCTTTCTTCCTGACTGTCAAAGTTGGGGAGGGCCATTTGATTATTCTGTAACCAAAGTATTGTATTCTGCTTCTGATTTGAGTTAATGAATATGTTTTTATTCCGGTTAAAAAAAATACAACTGGTGAATTTTTTTTAATAATGATAGAAATTTGTGTAAATAATTAATAAGATTGCCTTTGATTTCTCTCCTCTTTTGGTGATTTACGATATTAAATGCAATTTGTAATACAGTTTTTATGTTGTTGGAAATAAATGGTAAAAATGAATTTGTGTGAAGCAATTAACCAAATACTACTTCCCCTTCTGGTTTCTTGCTTCCTAATATCCTCGATAAAGAGGAAATTAAGGAAAAGCTGTGGTGGTGATTAAGAGAAATCAGAAAATAAATGCCCCCACGCAGGATCGAACTACGGACCTTCAGTTTACAAGACTGACGCTCTACCACTGAGCTATAGGGGCTTTTGGACATGCAACTGGACAAACATTATTAAATAATAAGGCTAATTTTTATGATGATAACTCCCATCCAATGGCGAGGAGCAGAAAGCAAACCCGAAAAAGCGCCAGAAAACGCCGCCGGATGGAGGAAACCACCTCCTCCTTCGATCCGGTACGTTCGAATCCAATTCTCCTTTCGTTTTCCTGTATAAAATGTAAATTTCATTGAGTAATTCTTTGCTTTAACGGGATGTTCAGGATTTGATTCGCGCAATTTTCAAAAACGTTTGGGCCAAAAGAAACCTTGGTAACCGTCTCATCATTATGGACAGTTTTACATTATGAATTTTTTCAGCAATCCGAAATTTACCTGCTTTTCAAAATTCCGGTTCAGCGCGTGAAAAGAGCGACGATGTTGATCCCATGGACTGCGACGTCGTCGTGCCGGGGCCTTCGGCTTCTAAAAAGAATCGAATTTCTTCTGGTATTTCAATCCCTGATGTGCCTTCTTCTTTACCGTTTCTGTTGTTGTCAATTAGGTTTTGAATTTCTCTTACATTTTGGTTTGCGTTTCAGTTAATTCTAATGCGCTCAAGCTGAGCTGTGAACTTATCCGCGTCTTCGTCTCTGGTTAGGTTAACGTTGGTTTGATTTATACGTTTCTTGTTTGAATGTGGATTTGAGTATTTTGATTTGATTGTTCTGGTAATGCAGAGGCTGTGCAGCGCGCTGCTACTATTGCAGAGGCGGAGGGAGGTAGTAAGATTGAAGCTACGCATATAGAGAGGATTCTTCCGCAGTTCCTTTTAGACTTTTAGGTAATGTTTAGTTATTTTTTTGTTGTGTATCCATATTTGTAGAAATGATAATTAGTGCTTTCTATTTTGTATCATGCCGATGTAGGCTGATGATTATATGTTTGATCTTATGGTTTTGATCTCATTCACCTGTTCTTGAGTCGAATGAGAAGATTGAATCTTGATGTTAATGAGCTTGCTATCATTACCTTGCTAGCATTTGTCATTATTGATTCCCTGTTTCAAGATTTTGAATTGGTGTTGATTGTTAACACTGAATGCTGGTAATATTGAATTCATGCAATTTTCTTCCAAGATAGTCCCGTCTTTATTCTTCGTTTCATCTGTTGTAGATTCGGCCTTTTGTTTGTTTGATGTCTGATATGCCATAGTTATCTTCTTCTCCACTTGCTTTCTGGTGGAAATCAAATGGGAAGTAACTATTAAGTACCTAGACGAGCTAGAACTTCAATTCTGCAGCCAGATTGTTGTTGCTGCCGAATAAATTCTAATTAACAAATAGAGGAATAGTCTTGTATGTGCTATTTACAGCCTCCAACTATGAACGTAGCTGTTATGCTCTGATATTCAGGACAGATCTCCGTTGTTATTATACACCTAGATCACCATAATGATGTACAAGCTAGCTATTTTGATTTTTCTTTGTATTTCTCCCTTTCTGAAAGTTTGTTCTACCACTACTCTCAATACTTACCTATATTTTTCCAAATATTAGGATTTGAAGTTTTGAACTTATCCATTCGATCATTCTTTTTTCCTTCACTACTTCTATACTGCAATGAATATTTAGTATGTTTTATGCTCCCTTTTTCAGAATTTTTGATTTTACGTTGTTCCCATTAGGAAAAAAAAAAGCCCTTTCATTCCTGGTCTTGAAAGATCATAATTTCTGTCTAATGGTGACTATGGAGCACTTTTCTCAACTCCCCACTAGAAAAAATTCTGGTGGTGGAAGTTTACCTACCTGAACTATTCCTCTGTAAAACAGGGGCAACCACAGCCAAGCAGAAGAAGCTGCTAACTCAACCTCTTCAAGCTAATCTGACATTTCCAAACTGCTAAAATCCTATAAATGCATGCCTGGACGGCCTGACGAATTGCTTCTCAATGATTGATATTCAATTCATTACATCTGTGAATTCCATGATAAAAAACAATAATGCAAGAATGCAAAACAGTAGATTTTACACATTTCCTTCAACAGAATAATAACTGGCTGCAGAATCCAGATACTTAAAATATTTGAAGCATCTTTAACAGATTTTCTTTTTTCACACTTAATTATTCTTACACAACAATGCTTCCACTCTTGATAACAAGCATAACTAGTGTTTTATTTGAGCCAACATACACCTGACATCCTTGCTGCTAGGCCTTTCTTTCGGGTTGTCAAGACTGCAAAAGCAAGAAATTTTAAGCACCAAAAGCATTTGTTCTTCATACCCATTACCCATCAATTTCGGATCAATTGCTCGGCTTGGATTCTCCGAGGTCATTGTGTTTCTCATCCATCTAATCAGACTCATTTCTGCCGTGTTCTGAAAGAACTCATCGGATGGAAGCTTCCCCATCACCAAAACCCCGAGAATCACACCAAAACTATATATGTCACACTTGTCAGTGAACTTGAGAGTGTGGTGATACTCTGGTGCTATATATCCCACAGTTCCGGCAACATTAGAAGCCGTAAGATGGGTATTAGCATCTGGCATTGCTTTGGCAAGTCCGAAATCCGCAATTCTAGCTTCCATGTCATCATCTATAAGTATATTTGCTGGCTTAAGATCTCTGTGAATGAATCTTGGACTATGACTGACATGAAGATACTCAACCCCTGATGCCACACCAAGAGCAATTTTATGCCTAGCCAACCAGTCCAGTTCACCATTTCCTTGTGAAACTCCTTGCAAGATGTCTTGCAAACTTCCGTTCTTCATGAACTCATATACAAGGTAATGGCAATCAGTCTTAGCAACATGAGCTAGTAGAGGAAGTAAGTTTCTATGTCGGATTTGACCGACGGTGTAGATTTCCGACTTGATTTGCCTCATTTTCTTGTGCATATGCTTACTATCTTCGTCGGCCAATTCAGCTGCATCCTTTGGAGGCCGAACAATCTTCTTAATTGCAATCATTTTTCCATTACTTCCAGGTAACTCTCCTTTATAGACCTCTCCACAACCACCTAGCCCAATAATCTCCAATGAAGCAAGAGCATCTTCTTTCCCCAAGAAAGCCAAATCCTCTGCTTTCTTGACTAATGGACTGAAGATTGAAGGTCCTGAACCTCTTCCTCCACCACGAATTGCGGCCACCAGTAACTTGAACATTACGGAAAACACAAACCCAGATATAGTTCCGGCCAACGCACCCGCCAAAACCCCAAGATCCACCCAGCTAGCTTTCTCTTCTTATGTTTATGAGCCGCTGCCGACGGCCCTGGTGTTTCAGCCGCATTCGGTCCTAAAGCAGCAGAGGGCCGATTGCTCCCTGAACCTGACTCAATTGTTCTGTTCTCTGCAAAAACGTATCGTTTTGGGTACTCAGTCACTGAAGCCGGCGCTGACCCTTCAAGAAAAGTATTTCCTGACAAATCCAAGAACTGAAGATTCCGAAACGAATGTATAGACTTCGGAACCTTTCCGGTGAATAGATTGTTTGAGAGTGACAAAGTTTCGAGATTCGGGAAATGTTTCAAGAAACTCAAGTTACCGGAAAATTTGTTGGAAGAAAGATCAAGAACTCGTAAACGAACGATCGACGACAGGTCGGAGGGGACATTTCCGACAGGATTATTGTTTCCGAGGTCAAGAACTTCGAGTTTCTTGCAGTCAACGATCCTGGATGGTAGTTGACCGACCACGTTGTTGTTTGGCAATGAGAGTTCTTTAAGTTCGTCGAGTTTACCAATCACCGGAGATAAGAACCCAGAGAGCGATTTTGACTTGAAAACGAGTATCGTGATCTTTAATACATAGGTGTCGGTGGCGTTGGAGATTCTCCGTTCACAAAACACGCCTTGGAGGAAGCAAGGAGCGGTGATGGGGGCGGCGTTGACCGTTGACTTGGCCAAGCTCTGTTTGGAGGGTGGTGAAGGCTTTATGATCTGAAGGGTCGAGGGTTAGTCCTGCATGGGTGGTGGAGGAGGAAGAGGAGGGAGAGGAGAATGAGGAGGTTGTTGCGGGGGCCATGTTGGGAGGTGGTGTCTCCACACTCCAAGAAGAACGTTTTATGGGTGGCGATGAAATGATGGGTAGTTACAGTATTTGACATTTTTTTTATAAAGCACGTTTTGTGGAAATTTGTGTTTGTGGGCCATGTTTTGATTTTTGAGGTCGGGTGGGCCCATGATTATTGATTGATTGGATATTCTTAATTTAACGCAGGTCGATACGTTTATGAAAATTTTTAGGTACTTAATTACAGAAAAAATATTACTTCGAAAGTTAATTATTAAGAAAGTGTAATTTTTATATATTTAATATGAAAATATAATTATTGAGAAATTCTGATTATAATATAATTTTTGTATTAGTTAAAAATTATAATGTTCTTGAAATAAATATAATAATTTTAGAAAAAAAAACAGAGATAGGACAATCATTTCGCAAGTCAATAATTAAAATTCTCACTTTCCAAAGTTTGGAATTCCGTACGGAAGGGAATTCTTTTCCCAACAAACTAGGATAATTAGTCCAAAATGCATACTAAACATAGCCAAGGTAATTTATTTCTTAGGAATTGCAAATTTTCTCCTCAAATTCTTCCATACCAAACATGACTTTAGAGTAACTCTAAATGCCACTGAGTTTTGATTGCTTAAAAAAAATGGAACTGAGTTTTTTGGTGTTGAAATTTTTTATCAAGGTTGCCTTTCAAGCTTTTAAAATGTAATTTTTTCTTATACCAGCTCTATTATTTTCCAAAATTAATCAAATAAACACGAACCATGAAATAGTTGTAAAGTTCAATAATTCTAGTGCTTAAGGACAACTAACTATACGAACCTCAACGTAAGACTTGGAGATTTTATAGTTATGAAAAAAAATTGAATTCATTAAATATTAATTTAAAAGCAAAACTTTGAAATATTATTTGCCTTCAAAAAGATTTTAAAAGCAAAAGTTTTATTAATTATAAATATTTTATTGATGAGTTGAGAGTTTTATATTTAATTAATCTTTTATTTTTACTAATGCATAAAGCCAAATTTATTTCACAAAAACAGATTAATTTGATTTATAATGTGTGGACTTATTCCGAACGGCTAGGCTGTAGTGATGGTAACTTCCAAGAAGACTTCCAAGTCAGCAGCCATAGCTGGTCAAGTCAACCCAATCAGTGCTAAAGTCTACCCCTTTGTCTCAGCCGTTGGATCAATAATTTGATGTCTTCTCTTTAATCAATTTAATAAAAGATTAAATATGGCCCACATATTCGAAAAGATAGTTGTGCGAAAACTTTGTTAAACCCTTTCTCACTTTATGGTATTGCAATGGAGACGAAGCAACGACCTAAAAGACTTGAGTATGGCCATCAAGTCTTCCCATTCAAAGCCTGATCCCATTTTTAATCCTTAATGAATTTTCGTACTCTCTTAATAACCAATTAAATGAAGACACCTGCATCGTCAGGTTGGATTTTTCAGGTAAATATGACCTTTTAATGTTTGCCGTCAGCTTGGGGCAAAGGTCACCACAACAATTTCTTAGAAAATGAGTAACTATTTGACCCAACAAGTTCTTGTTTGAGATAAGGTATGGAATGAGTTGAGCAAAGAGGCAGCTTCTTAATCAATGGACTTGACGAACAGAATCCTCAAAACGATTTTTATGTGGTTCAATTTGACTAATAGTTTTGTACAAAGAGTGGTCACCATATTATAGCATTAACGATTTTTCCTTTTTTAATAAGTATTTTTTCTGAAATTTAAACCTTTGATCTTTTAACATGTAATCTTCTTAAGACCAACATACTAATTACGGAGCCAACAACTTGTTGTTACTCACCAACTTGCATTAGATTAATGGTTTAAATGGTTTACTCACCAACTTGCATTAGATTAATTGTTTACGGAGCCTAGTTTTAATGGTTTAAATCTATTTCTGTTTGGGGTTTAATCACAATCAATACCCCTCACCTCTCACATCGAATGTATTTAGCGGGAATGAAACCTACGAACTCTTCCCACAAATTCAGCATGTGTCGTCAACTAGGCTCTAATTCGTTGGTTCAAACTCATATTTTATAATTGTAAACGACATCAAACAAGATTATATGAGTAGTTTATTTTCAAATGAATTTCAAAATCTTACCTCTGGTGAAGTGATAATGCATGGCTCCTTCTTCTTTAATATATATCTCAAATTCGAGATTTGGGTATGAAAAAATTTTCAAACTCAATAAAAAGAGTTTTGATGTGCGCGGTTGTAGATCTTGCTCGACTCAAATATTATCTGAATACGACGTGATTTACCAAAAAAAAAAAGAATTTCACAATCTTACTTCAACTGATTGCGTCGTGTACAGTTCCCGACTTGCCAAAAGTTCGAAAATAGTAATTTACGAAATGTGTTAGAGAAATGACAAATAGGTTTGATGCGAAGGTGCTGTTCGGAAACATATGATGGTTTAATTATTTTTGGAACCACTTCTTCTTCTGAATTTATTGGATTTTTAAATCTTCATAATTATTCTATTCAGATTTGACCGTACAATTGATAGTCTATTAAACCATATATTTTTTTGAACTGTTATCTGCTGAATCATACGAACAACCTGACAAGACGTAGCTTAATATTATCTCAGAGTGACATATAAAGTTTCAGACTGGTAGCAAATAAGTATTAAAGAAAATGAAGTCGTATAAGAATATATATTGAACAGTAGAGAAGGTAGATTCCATTAAATAAAGCCCTTGAATATATATATATATAAACTTTCAATTTGTCAAAACATGCAGCAATCAATTCAAATACTTCAATTATACTCCCCCTGTCCTATAAACATACAAATTCATTAGTCAAGTCTCTATTCGTCTGATTGTTATTTATATTTCTAGTCCATAACCTCGATGAAAGGGATCTTGTATTTTATGGACTCTCAGAATGTAAAATGGGGCATGGTTGAAAGAAAATTTTCACACCAATTACGTGTGCTGAAGAAAGTATGACATATTATATAGTCAGCTTACAATGATTCTCAAAAAATATATCTTTTTTTTATTTTTTTATTGTATAATTTATCAAATTTCAATCTGTTTCTACTATTTACAATTCAATCTAACATAACCAAACACCCCGTATTAAATAGATAATATATGCATCAGTAAATAGTAGACAGACAAAATATGTATCATTTTAACCTTAAAATTAATAGACTTGATCTGAAATTTGGCAATAAACTGTATTTGGCTAAAATTACAGAGTTGATGCTCACAATTCAGGTCAGTTTTTTTTCCCCTGATGTGCTGCTTAAAACTGAAAAGGTAAACTTACGTCCATTTTTTTATTTTCCAAATATGATGATGAACGTTGGAAAAACTCAAGCAGAGAAATGGCCTTCAGTTTTTACTTTTTTGGATCAATCCTTCAGGTTTCACTAAACCAATTCAAAGAGAACTCTGTTCGTGTCAGACTCAAATGCTATGTTTTTAAGAAAAAAAAACCAAACATGGTTTCCCACTTCTCAGGTGTCTAAACATTTGACGTGAAATCCTGAGAACAAACATATGGAACATGTAAGAAGCTTGAGTGCTCTGCTCGATATGACACATGAGAATGTATTTTCAGACCAGAGAATCCTGGAGAAGCCTGGTTCTGCCGTCCTTGAAACCAATAGATGTGTCCAAGAAAAGCCCAAAACCAAAAATAGAAGAGATAAGAATGGAAGACCAAACATATGTGGAAGCCTATAATGAACCAACGAAGTCCCAAACTGTTGAGAATATTGAGGAAAAAACCAGAATCCCTTTCCTCCTTTTATTTTTTATTTAATTAAATTTGAAAAGAATATACAACAAAAATAAGAATCAGATTCAGATGCCTATGCTTCTACTGCTCTCTCCACTGGTAGCGTTCGATTGCCGCACTTCCTCTCCTCCTCTCAAACACCTCTTCATCTCCACTCTTCACCACCGCCACCGCTCCTCCACCACCACCAACCTCCCTTTCTCCTCCTTCTTCAATTTTCCCGGTAATCTTAACAGCTTCCTGACGGCTAACTGCCTCTTTTTCCGCATGGATGTAACCTCTTTCCCCTTTTTACCACGTCTCTAATTATAACTACTTGCTATCATAATTTAGCGAGTCAAGATTTTGATATCTGTATTTACAGGAAAATTTATTGTGTGGAATTGTTTTGTTCTCGTCACCGTTGTTATTGGGGCCTTCGACGCCCAATTTTATGTTGGTGATTTAATTTCAGTTGTGTTTTTGTTTCTGGGTTTTTTAGTGTTGATGTTGTTGGAACTGAAACGGGTTTTCTTTTTCGTTTTGTATTTGTTGGGTTTGATGTTAACAGAAGTTTTGGAGTGGGAGTGGGATTAGCAGGAACAAGGGCATGGTGGAGAATCTGCAGCATTACGGAGTGATAAGGTCGAAGAAAGTTGCTGAAGTTATGGAGACGGTGGATAGGGCTCTGTTTGTGCCGGATGGGACTCCGGCTTATGTTGATAGCCCCATGTCCATTGGTTACAATGCTACTATTTCTGCTCCCCATATGCACGCTACTTGCCTTCAGTTGCTGGAAGATCGTTTGAAGCCTGGCATGCGAGCTTTGGATGTCGGCTCAGGTCCTTTTTTTCTCTGTACTCACTCTCTATCTTATTTTTTGATGTGTGTTGCTTATGTTAATTGTTGGTTTTTACATGTTCTACGAAATTTGCCTTTGGTATAATGACATGAAAGATTTAGATATATTTACTTAATGAGAATGTGTAGGAGAATTCTGTACTGAATGAAAAAATAGATAGGACGTGGCTGCTGTTTCAAGATTTAAAAGGTGAACTGGTTCTTAAAATAATACAAGGGTTCATAATGATGAATTAGAAATGAATTGGTCAAAGAGGTACCACTAACAGCTGCAGCCATGTTGGTGAAACTTTGGGACATGGTTCAGAACCGTAGAAATCCTTATTTTTTGCATTCTTGCTAAACTCAGAGAACTAAGCAAAGGGAAAAGAATGAGGTGAATTTAGTTATGCAAATTGTTAGATTTGCTGTTGAATACGAATTGACTTTTCTGTGAAGTCTTGAAAGTATTGGGATGATTATATCTTTTGCATTCGGTGTTTATGGAACAATGTAATTGAGTACCGTGAAATAAATGAAATTTACTTTATACAAATGTATGTTTGGTGCTTCATTGTTTATGGTTGGAAGGCTGTCTTAGAAAACTGAAATTTCATGGCTATTCCTTTGCTCTTATGTGCCATACATAGTATTTTATTGGGGCATTTTAATAAAAAGAACAATGTCTTGCGCTTTGTCCAATCTTCTCTTGCTACAGGGACTGGGTATTTGACAGCATGCTTTGCACTGATGGTTGGACCACAAGGTCGTGCTGTTGGTGTGGAACACATCCCAGAATTGGTTGCTTCATCAATCAAGAATATTGAGAAAAGTGCAGCAGCTCCATTGTTGAAAGATGGTTCACTTTCAGTGCACGTCGGTGGTAGGTCCTTGAATATCAGAAATATTAACTTTTTTTTATTCAATGAATATAAATTTTCCTCTGTCCGGAGGGAAGGATGGAGGCTTCAATCTAGTGGCTGTGAGGTTAGCACAATTTGAGAGCTATTTGCCTGATCTTATGTTTGTGTTTCTCTACAAATGGCTGGAGCATGGTCACTAACAAGTATATTTTAAGTTTATATTCGTCTACTGTGAGCAAGGTTTTGGAAAATTCTTTTGATGGCTTATTGTGATTGCTTAGTTGTGGTGGGAATAGTATTTTTGTCAATAAATTGCTGCTTTTTGTTGACAGGTTTGTTTGCTTTTGTAGGATTTTTGGAAGTTGTTCAGTTGATCCTATAAATTTATGTTCTTCAGCAACTTTTCCTGTCTTTGCTAATAAGATGCTATTCCTGTTTTATATTGGTGGTTGCAGATGGAAGGAAAGGTTGGCCTGAGTTTGCCCCATATGATGCCATACACGTTGGAGCAGCAGCACCAGAAATCCCGCAACCACTTGTTGACCAGTTGAAACCAGGAGGCAGATTGGTGATTCCAGTTGGTAATGTATTCCAGGATTTGAAGGTCATTGACAAGAAAGAGGATGGTTCGATCAGTGTGTATAATGAAACTTCTGTTCGATATGTTCCATTGACAAGCCGGGAAGCTCAGTTGCGGGGATACTGAGCTAAGAGGGGTCTTGGTTGCTGCCTCCAGCGAGTCTGTGGTTTAGATCCTTAGAAGTTGTACAGTTGCACGAGAGTTATGTTGGTCTTCTAGTGTGCATATTGTTTGGTAATAAATAAATACTTTATGTTAATGTCTGTAAAGTTCGTCCCTCGACGGACGTGTAAATGATAATTTTTTTTCGATTTGGTGAACACAGTCATCGACTGCATCTTTTTCCTTGTTTGCATCTCCAATGGCATTGTTACAAGAATTTTGGCCAGTGGAATATTCAAATTAATTTTAAGAATAATAATGTTAAAATTAATTTATCATATTACATCTCAAGTTGGTGTTACTCAATAATAACGGCTGTTTAAGATGACTAAGGATTCTATCTTACCAATTTAATCAACTGAATATCATCCAAGCTGTTCACACTGATGTTCCAGTCCAGGGAGACTTGGCTTCCAGGTGAATCATTACTGGTTGCCTGGTACTTAATTGATTAATTGTAATTAGTCCCAAACTATGGAACAAAGACTTTTCTGAAAGATGCAAATAGAATGTAATATGATAAGATAGAATGCACTATTGAAATAATGCTTGATTATGGAAGTGTATAACTTACATATCTTTTGCCACCTTTAGCAACATGTAACAATATGTGGGCAATTTTTGGATTTGCTAACAACTCCCAATCAAATCCTTACAGAACTACCTAATCCAACGAAAAAAAAGAAAACAAAAAATAACACCACAGGAAACTCAACTTCCGACCACCTCGCCAGTCGCCAAAGCCAAAAGAAAATAAAAGGATGAAAAAAAAAGAGAAAAAAAATAGGAAGAATAGAAAACAACACCAGCAGAACTTGTATCTAAGCAGAACAAAATCAGAAGGTGCGCCTTGGTCTTTCCTCAGCAACATTTACCCTTATTGCTCTTCCATCCAGAGTCTGCAAATCAAAGGTTCACATATTATCAGAATGAAGCCAAAAGGCATTACGTGCATTTTATGTTTAATTTGATCTTATGAACAGCAGTTGAAATTCAATTTCAGAAATGGAAAGATATTCTTGTAATACCTGTCCATCAAGTGCAGCAATCGCATCATTTAGCTCAGTCTCGGTGGACATAGTCACAAAGCCAAAACCTCGTGAGCGTCCACTTTCCCTGTCGTAAACTACACGGGCATCCACCACCTTGCCATGTTCACTAAAAACTTGCTCCAGGCGAGCATTGTCCACTTCCCATGGCAAGTTACCCACGTAAATTCTATAAGCCTGTTCATATACACGAGGAGGGCGCTCTGGCCTTTGTCCTCTTGGAGCAGCCTTATTTACAGTTAAGAGTCTTCCATCAAGATCCTGTTTAGGCACAACAGGAAGGTAGAAGAGCGCAGGGATAAGAAAAATCATTGCCTGAATTGGATTTGTTTTCTAACATTGTGATTTTCAGAACAAAATTGTAACGCACATATATTGAATGATTAAATGAGCGATGAGAAATGAGCAAACAAATTCAATTATGAATCAACTCACTTCCTTGTGGTGTCCAAATATTTTCCATTTCAGATAAAATTCTTGACACTATCATCCAATATAAAAGACTAAACCTATCTATATAAATATGCTTTTGCTATTTTAGCAACTATGAAGATTCCCATCATTTGCAACAACTAGACTATATCTCCACCATCTAGGAAAAGAAATTCGAATGCAACAAACTTCGATTTTGAACATCTGTATGCTCTTTTTTATTTTTCTTCTTGTTTTTTCTGCTACACATTCTATATAACAAGTTCCTAATTTGCACACATATGAGAGTCCAGGTATTTTAGTTAGGAGCAACTCAAGCAACATGAAATATACCAATCTAAGCGCAATCATGCCTAGTGCTAATACCAAACACAAACATATAACTTGAACAAACGATTGATTCACAGGTAGCGTCACGGAGTTCCAATGATGCTATTAAGTTATTTACTCATTTCACGTTAACAATTTAAAAGCTTTCATAACTAAATTACAATAAAAACAAATAAAAGGAAGTACTTACATATCGGTGAAACATTTCCACAGCCTTCTCAGCTTCCTCAACAGTACTCATCGTGACGAAACCAAATCCACGACTTGTATCAGTCTCCCTGTTGTAAATAACCTGCAAAAGAAATAAAAGATTTAAACATCAAAAACCACTCAAAATCCTCAAAAGATACAAACTTTAGCAACTAAAAACTATCAGAATTTCTCTTACCTCAGCAATCTCAACAATCCCAGCCTGCTCAAACAGCATAGCTAGCTTCTGACTGTCAACATCATAAGGCAAATTCCCAACAAAAATCTTTGCATCCTCAGCCGGCTCCTCAAAGCCACCGTCTTCACCACTCTCTTCACCAACACTCACACCCTCTCCTTCCCAATCAGAAAGCCTCCCTTCAAGATCACCACTTTCTTGATTTTCCCATGTGGGTGCCCTCTCTTCAGAGTCAGAGATGGTAACAGTGGTGTTATTATCCTCTTCTTGCTTTGCCCAGTCAGATGTCTGAGCTACAAGAGGAACAATGGAAGAAAAATGGGTTCTTGGCTTCTGTGTAAGAAGCGACAAGAAGTGAGAACAGGAGAGATTGAGTTTAATGGGTCGAGCAACTATAGGGAAGGATTGGGTTGGGGGTTTTGAAGTGAAGAGTGAAGGGAGAGAAAGGAGGCAAGAGTCTGCCATTGATAAGTGCTTGAAGGTAGGAGCGGTTGTAGAGGCCATGGTTTTTGAGAGAGAGAGACAAAGAGAGAGAAGGGTTTAGAGGAGGGTTGAGGTCCTTGAGGATAAGGAGGTAGGCCTGGAGAGGAGGAGGCTTCAACCCTTCAATCAAGTGTTGAAAGAGAAATGAAAGAGTTGCGGAGCTGTGTGATATATTTTTACTAGATTTTTGTCTTGAGCAACAACTAGGAAGTGGTGGACGGTCCAAAACAGCCTGCAGTTTTGGGCTTTTCAGATCAGGTAATGGGCTATTTTCAGATATTTTAGGGAAAATTTAAGTTACAGTTACATATTTTGGCCTCTTCAATAAGAATTTCAGATTCTATTCCCTAATTTCGAAATTCAAGTCTATGTCTCACAAATAAAAATTACAATTATATTAAATTTTGTTTATATTTTGTTTATATATTATTTATATTTATAATTTACAGGTTTTTTTATATATATTTGTATGTTGTTTATATATGTTTGTATGCTATTTATTGTTCATAGATTGATTGGAATTGATTAACTTTTGTTTATAAATAATATATTAACAATTTATAACAACATATAAACAAGATGTTTTAAATTTTGAAATAATAAAACAATGTAAACAACAAATCAACAACATATAAAAAAAATTCCACAACTTTAATATATTGTTGATATCTTATTTATATGTTGTTTATATGTTATTTATGTGTTGTTTCTTGTTTATATATTGATTAGACTTGATTGAATGTTGTTTATAAACAACATATAAATATGATACCTTAAATTTTGAAATAAAGAATAATATAAATAACAAATCAACAATATTCCAACAATATATAAACAACTGTATATGTAGGGATGAAATATTAGAAACTGAATTTGTAATAAGAATACCATTCTGTACATAGCAAATTTTGCAAATATTTTGTGGTGTATCACGTAATTATCATAAAAATTAATATTTATATTAAATTAAAATTTAGAATTGGGCTTTTACTGTACACCAAACCCATTTTGACAAATAGAAACAAGTTTAAAATATCTTGCAAAAATATCATATTTTTAATTGACTGAAAAATCGATCAAGAATTTGAGATATTTTTGTGAAAAATCAAGATATTTTCATGAGAAATTGATCTTTTAGAGAAAAAGATAAATTTCAAGGGAGAAAAAAATTTGATCTTTCAGAATGTATCTAGTGGTAACTAGATGTATCCATATGTATCTAAATATCTCCAAATCACAAATTTTTTTATATAAAATTCAATTTAATAAATTTTTGATATAATGTTTTTTAAAATTAAATGCCTCCAAATTACAATTTTTAATATAATTTTTACAATTTTTTCGATAATCTCTAAAATGTATCTAAATCTCAAATTTTTATATAATTTTTTTATAGTATCCAAATGTATCCAAATTTCAATTTCTATAAAATTTTTTAGTCTCCAAGCATATATAAATATCTTTCAATGTATCCGAATGTATTTGTAAGTCTCCAAATGTATCAATCCCTGCACAAAAATTAATATAATTAAAAAAATACCTAAAGTAACCTAAACAAACACAATTAAATCTTTTCTCATTTTCAAAAATAAAAAAAAAATTTGTGAAATTTAAAAAAAAAACAATAATAAAAGGACTTTTTCTAAAAATCTTTTCAAACATAGGGTTTTTTTGGTAAAATCACCAAATTCACATAAAGAGGCAATAGTTAAGGTTTTTCCAACCTTAGCCGTCTTCCGTTGAGAACTAGATGTCGTCTCGGATTGATGAAGACAGAGGCAAGATGTTCGGTGACAATGAAGAAGGAGGCACTAGAAGATAAGTGGCAATGACGATGCGACAAACAAACTAGAAGAGAGAGAGTGCGAAGGAGGGAGATGCCATGAAGGCAGATCGGCAAAGGCGAGCTGAGACGCAAAAGAGAGCAGCGTCGACGAGAGAAGGCAAGGGTGAGAGAGTGACAGAGAAAGGAGGAGAAGAACTGGTGGAGGAAGGAGGAGAAGGAGCGGCGGAGAAGAGAGAGAACTGGGAGAAGAGAGAAGGAGCAACAACATCCGCTGAGCTAAGGTTTTGGGGTGATAGGGTTGATTATATTGAGAGAGGAGACGATGAGAGAGAAGAGAGTGTGGGAGAGGATGAGACAGAAAAATGATGAGAGAGAAAAAAATAATCAAATGAGACGAAAAATTGACTTTTATTTAATCAAATGTGGTATTTTAAACTAAAAATTAAAAGTATGGTATTTGGACAATTTAACATTAAAAATGTTAGCATTTTAACAATTAGAAAACTGATATTTCTATTTATTAAAAGCAAAATGTTTATACTGACAGCGAACATAATTACCACGATATTTTATGCAGGAGTCGATTTTTCTTTAGCATTGGCTGGGACTTGTTTGTTTGAAAAATGGAGAATTTAATGAATAATTTAAGGCTGATAATAGGTTTTTTGAATAACTAACCCCCTGTTTGATATAAATGAATTTAAAATGTAAGAATTCAATAAATTCCAAGTAGAATTCATTCGCAAATGAATTTTTTTTGTTTAGAATGTTGTAATTTAAAATGAAGAATTCAATTAAATTTTACAAAATCATGTTTAGTATAAATTCACAACCTAAAATTCATTTATTTTATTTCCTTGTATACCCTCTAACATAATAATTTTAATAAAACATATAATAATAAAACAAAAGATCTAAAATATAATCATAGCACATTCAACAGATATTTGAAAACTGAATTCCTGGCACAAACATACTGTATTTATATAGTCAAAATACACAAAAAATCAAATTATCAAAACCCATCCATATAAATCCTACTCTACATATAAATCCTTAATTGTCTTGAACCTAACACTTCCTTGCATTCCAAAAAGTTTGGAGAGAGTGAACCTGAAAACAATTGGCCTTCCTAATCTGAATCCACTAAACCTTCTCCCATATCATCACCGCAGCCCAAGTGGTACCAAATTGCCATAACCATTGGGAACTATTGGAAAGGAAACGGTGGTGGAGGGGGTGGGTGACTGAAGCCGGTTTGTGTATGCCCTCCCCCAGAGCCACCATCACTATTACCACCACGCTTCATGATTGTTTGTCGAGCAGGCGGGTTATGATTAGATTTTGCATTGCCAGAAGATTGCTTCTGAGGTACGTGTGGAATCACAGGTCGCTAACA